>VZRW01001254.1:0-24327 GCA_013398125.1 Aegotheles bennettii | reverse complement strand
CGGCTGGAAGGAGCAGGAGGGCGGGTCCGTCTGCTGGGGGGTGGTGCAGTGTGTGCAGGGCTGGGGCGTCTCTGATTTTCAAAGAGAAAACCCCACGGGACGAGCGACCCCTCTCCCCCACCCCTCCACCTCTTATTTCTTGCAGGACGCTAGAGCGGGACGTGGTGGCTTTGCAGAAGGTTGAGTCTCCTGCAGGACAGGGCGCAGGTGCCATAGGCTGGAGCTGCGAGGCTCCGGGCTCTCCAGGGCACACCAGGCCTTCCCAGGAGACCTTTGATGGCAGTAGCTGGCACTTACTGATGTAGCTGCAGATCAAAAGTGTCAAGGAAGCAGATCTTGGAAAAGTTAACTTCATCTCCTGCTTTACGTGACCTCTGGAAATAAGTTCCTGCCCAGGTTTTTTCTGGCCCAGATTCCTGGTGTTTCAGATGTTCATTTTCAGGCGTTCTTTGAATTTTGGATGTTACTGTGGATTTAATATTCTCAGCCAAATGCCTCAATGCAAAGGTGCTCTGATACTGAAATAAGAATACTAGATCAGGCATGCTGCCTTCAAATACAGAGGCCACAACTGATAAACACTGTAGTTCCTTTAGGTAGTGCTGACTGCAGCACTAATTAAACATGGAGCCTATGTGATATATTGGTGTATTAAATTGGATTAGCAGATTTGCTGTATGGCAATGTGCTGTTCCTATTTTGGGGTGGATGGATAGGAAGGAAAATTAACATCAAGGTGTATCTCAAGTCCTCAGGGGTTTAAAGAGGGTGGAATAAATTACTATTAAACCTTTTGTGGCATCTCGTATGAAAAATGTTTTCCTCAATTACCTGAACATATATGTGTGATGAGCCTAAAATAGACAACAGCACCCAGGAACCGATGAATTGCACAAATCACACAGCATATGGTAAGGATTTCTAACTTCTAACCCATACTGACAGCCGCTGCATTTTCCAGGGAAGTGTTCAATTTATGCGTTTGTGTATCTGGTAGGTGAGCTTTATAAAACATGGGATTAGTAATACCACTAGTATGAAAGCCTAAAACACTCCCGTGGGTTGGATGCTTTACTGAAAATGAATAAACACATGGTTTCTGATTGGTAGTGAGGTTCCTGGTAAATCTCCTCAATGTGTGTTACATCCTCTAGGCTCTGTCCTGCACTACTCTGATTAAAACAAACCGTTCCTGTCACACCGATTTTGCATATACTTATTAGAAGAACTGACAAGTGACAGAACAGCCTTCAAAATCTTCCATTTTTCATTTTTTTTTTTTTAAGGAAGCATGGTTCCTTCCATCAGCAGGAGTTTGTGGAGCCGTGAGGCTCTGTTTTGAAAGCACTTACATTTATTTTGATGTTAAGTTCTGATGTACTTTGGAGTACAACAGAAAAATGCTTAAATTGATCACTTTGCTTACTACATATGTTTGGCTTTTCTGATGTTCTCAGACATTGAAACAAATAGCCTCTGTGTTAGCTCACAGCACAACAGTTTTGCTTTATGTGCACTCGTGTTTAAAGTACACGGTGTGCTTGTTGTCTTTCTTACTTTGTTTTCCATAAATGCTGAATGATTTTCTCCACTGGGATAGTGAAGGTTTCCCAAATGCTTCAGAGACTGGATGAAAGTACTAACCAAAATGGGTCCTTTTAAAAGTTATTCAGTCCTTTACATAATATTTGACATCATGTCCCCAATTATAAATGTCCAGTCAGTGAGCAGGAAGAATATTCTGTTGTTTGAGACTGATCACAACTCAAACTGTGTGAGTTGTGATTGCATTTAATACACATTTGAACAGGACATAAGGTTCAGAGTGGGGTAAGTTGCTAAATTAATTAATTAATGTTGTTTTCTGTGTCTGCATAGAGTATTTTACACACGTAGTAGGTTTTAGGTTGTCCCTACAGTATTTGAGTCACTTCCTGTTTCAGTGTTATCGAAGTAATAAAAAGTTAATCTCGATTGTGCTGGAAGAACTGCCATTTCCAAACATCTTTCTGGGATCCACCGCCCGAACAAACAGGGGTTTAATTCAAAGCATCCAAATATCCTCATTGCATAGCAGATTTCAAGTCTTACTGGCATGACATTGACAGGAAACCCATGGCCTTTCCTATATCAACGTGTTTAAACTGCTGTGGGTTTCTTCTAAATAAAGGAAAGCACCCTTGCTTTGCTTATTTTTTTTTTTACAAGAAACAATGTAGTTTTTTGTAATTGCCTTACATTAGGCACATTGGTGAGTAACATCCATGCAGGACTTTATAGCAGCTAAGTCCAGGCATAGCTCATATTTTTTGGTTGTTACTGACAGCCTGAAATTATTTTTTTCTTTTTTTTTCTGGTCCCTCTGCAGTATGGATAGGTATTTAAAAAAAAAAAAATCCAAATCTTAGTCTTCTTGCCTGTAGGTATTATTGGAAAATCTGAAAGAAACATTGAACCTGGCTTGCTGTTTTGTTGGAATCAACCAACAGGACTCACAAATACTGGAAGCTAATAGAAAGTAGTAAAGGACTGGGATTTTTCTCTTTAAAACAACAGAATTACACATTGGAGAGTAACTAATATTCTGGTAATCACTGCAAAATTTTAGCAGATAGCACTTTCTGCTGTGATTTCCACTTTGGTTCTCTTAAGAGTCAAGCCTTAGCTTGGAATAACAGAATAATCTGGGTTGAAAGAGACCTCAGGAAATCATATGGTCCAACCTCCTGCTCAAAGCAGCATTGGTACTGAATTCAGACCAGGCTGCAGTCAGATCTTGAAAACCTCCAAAGATGGTGATGGCACCATCTCTTTGGGCAACTTGTTCCAGTGTTTGACTGTTCTCATGATGAAAATGTTTCCTGTATGTCAGGTTCAGATTTCCCAACGACTCAGTAACAAAGCCAAAATGGAAACTGCAACAGGATTAGGGCAGCAATTAGTTTTGCATATTCTGCTTAATATGTATCATGTAAAAAGACAAGTTAGTCATAGTTCTGGCTTAAATATTTAAAAAGAACCCTAATATGTCTGCATGTACTGGGCTTGGTATGAAGGCTGCTGCATAGTGGAACTTTGTTCATTTCATTTTTGTCAGAAGAACGCTACAGTACCCAATAGGTTACTGATAATTTCAAATACTGTTTTTTGTCCTCAGTTCAATGTCTGCCAGCCCCAAACATTACTTGCAGAGATCACCTTGGCATAGAAAGAGTCTTTACAGGACATGAGGTTGGATTCTACAAGCCCATTGCATGCCGCAATGTGTAAGTACACTATCATTTTTGTCCTAATTTGTCTTTGTTTTCACATAGATTTTTTTTTAAAATAGTGTGATGAGTTGACAGAAGGAGAGGTAAGGTAGAACCATACACGTTGCCCAGTACTTAATCCTCTAATAAACTCTGTAAGTAGTATGAGGATACAACACGTGTGTTTGTAAGTAAATCCGCCTCTGCCATGGACACATTGTTCTTTGTTTAGTTATGTTTATGTCTTTGCTTTCACCTAGTATTTTACCTTTGCTTTATTTAGTACTTTACCCTGACAAAAATTTGCCCCAAATGCTAAGACTACATTTCACATATGCTTAAAATCTGCACAGCTGCTGGAAGGAGCTGCCTGGGGACACCTCTCCATCTCTCCTGACATACCCCCTATATACAGGGAACTGATCTGGGCTTGAACTAACTTGGATCAGTTCCCCAGTTTGAGTCACAGTACAGTCGCTTCAAGCGCTTGTGCCAGCACAAGGAGGAGGGCAACTCAAGGATAGGAGAGTGGAGAAAGGAGGGCTGGCCTGGGCTGCTCTGCTCAGTGGCAGTACGGGTTCATACCAGTTTAAAATGTGCCTGTAGCTGCAGTGTAAGTTGTAGTATGCATGAATATTGGGCGAGTTTAAGTCTCTTTCCAGTTCCTCAAACAATCTCTTCTAGAGGAACTGTTCTCTATTTTTAAACCCCCTTTGTATTTAATCAGGTCCTCTGTGTCTTTTAAGAGCCCGTTTCTGAAACGTGGAAATGATGGACCTGGTTTTTCTAAAGCACATTGCGAGCAAGGGAGAGCTCTGGGTACCAATAAATGTTCCAACTGGCCAATGCTAATGATCAGTGAACACCTGTCAGTACCATTTGTTTCTCCTTTTTGTGGGATTCACGCAGGAGCCTTTTTCTTTTGTCCTACTGGAATCTTTAGAAATTAAAACTCCAGTAAGATTCGCGGGGTATTCCTTATCACAAATATGGGCAAATAACTCTGATGAGATACTTACTGCTCAATAATTTGTCTAACTCAGAAGTACAGCTCTGCCTCTTAGTTTCATAAATATTTTCTCTGTATTTAATCTTCTCAACAGTCAAAGCTCAGCAAATTGAAGAAAACATATTATTACATCTAATCAAATTTAAATGCTAGCAAACTAGACTTCAGTCACATTTTTGTCCAGAAACAATTGCGTTTCAGTCCCATCTGTGATGGGGACTGAGAATAGGATGAGCTATACTAGTTTAATAAAATAGCTTCCTCTTTGGAGCAGGCAGTAATTTTTGTGTTTGGGGGTTTATATATATATATATATATAGTTTAATATATTTTCTAAAAATATTTTTAAATGTAGTTTTTCTTTATGAATTTAAAAACCACATCTATGGAGGCAGAAAAATATTTTTATGATGTGTATTACTTGATAATGACTATTCTTTATGATTAAATAATCAATGGTTACACTACCAAAAGAACTTGCTGTGGCTTTTCCAGTCCCATGACTGCTAGTATGGCAGAAGGGGAAAAGGACCCTTTGTGGGCTTGATGAAAACTCCAGTAAAATACAACTGTGAATGTGAAATTACACAAGCATGCCCTTGGTAAAGCTCCAAAGCCAGTTATAATTGACAACAAAATAAATACTACTGTCCTTCATATGTACACTTGTTTAAAACATGGTCTAATCACTGATCATTGTTTGAGCCTTTTGGGAGGCATTTTGAATGTTACTGAAGTGTTAGAAACATTATTTTAAGCAGAAATCTCCAGCTTGATATTACAACAATAGGGCTGCCCTTTCTACTGCTTTCTGGAGATTTTCCAGCATCTTATCTGAGTTTTGATGGAAACTGTAACTGTCTTCTGGCAAAAATAACTGCACATCATTTAACCAGAAAATTGGTTTGAGAGGGCATCTTCCTGTAGCAGGATCGTCCTAGCATGGGGACAGCAGGTTAATCTCCTGCCCTAACTTTGGGAAGGAGCAAATCGTAAGTTGCTCTTAGCCAAAACTGTAATCTAACAACAGTCCAGGTAACAGTTCTGGGACCCAGTCATGTTAGAGCAAGTCTAGGAGATGTTGTGTGTTTGTGTAATACAAGAGCGAATGCAGCCTTGTTACAGTACCAATGTGTTCCTACTTCATACTAGATTTCTTCTGCCTGTCAGTTTGATGATGCAGACTGTTCTGCTTTTAAAAGCATCTCAGTGCATAGGCAAGTGTTCAGTTTATTACTGCTTTTGATTGGGAGTATCTCAAATTAAACTGTGTTCCCACCTTTTATGTAAGAGCTCTTTTTTATGCTTCAGTGTCCTTGTTGACACTTTGCAGTTGATACACAATTTCCAACAGTTTACCTCAGCTTTTAAATAAAACCATTATTGTTCTTTACAGTGGAAACAAGACAGTTCTAAAGATGGTAACTTACATTAGGTTCCAGGAACACCCAGTATGTTCTGTGTTGCTAATAAATGCTAAGTAACAAATACTGAGGTAAGAGTCATATGATTTAATCACTTAATGTTGCCATTAAGCTTTAAAGTCAGTAAATCTAGATGATAAGCAAAAAGATAGATCTTTATTTGGCATTGAAAGTGCTTAATAAAGGTGCCTGGACCTTTCTTTGCTGCTGTCTTTGTGAAACTCTATGTTTTATTCAGCTGTCAACCAAGAGTTTAATTTGGGCTTATTAAGTAATTGCTGGCACGTAGCAATGCACGTATCGAAACAGTGAATTATTGAATATTTTTTAAGTTCTAATTACATTTGGGTTTGCTTCTCTTTTCAGCAGCTGTTTGCCAATGCACCAAAGGATGCGGCAGGTTCTAGTATTGACAGCTTTATGTTTCTAGCATGCTTATTAGCGTAAAGTTCACGGGATCAATGACCGAAAGTTACAGCTGGTTAGGTGACCACATCACTCCAGCTGCTGGCAAGAATGGTGCCAAATAGTATAAATCTCAAAAAGTCTTGTATCTGTGTGTTGTGTATGACTAACCACGGGATGCTTAACTCCAGGGTACCCCTCTACCAGTGTACATCTTCCTACCATCAACAGTTCTTTTCATCTGTGAGTTTGTGCCTTTCAAGCGTAGTAAATGGATACAAGACTTACCAGTTCTGTTGAATCCATGCTGCAGCTTCTTCAACCAGAGGCCATGGTTCATTTCTCCTTCAGATCTCGTTGCCATTACTGTCTCTGCTGACATCTCACCTGTCTATCCCGTTCCTCTCAATTTGGCTGTGTGTGAGACTAATGCCTACAGACAGTGTGCATGCACCTCTTAGCTTTCCAGAGTTGTCTCAGTAGGGCTGAACTGTTAGGAAGAGCTCTGTAAAACTGGGGATGTATCAGCAAGTGAATCGTGTCTCTTGACAAGAAATGATGATTTCGTTTCCAAATAATCTGTATTCTGCTAGAGTGTACTTGAGTTGCAGCAGCTGAGCTTGCTTTATGGAGGATGCCTTCTCAGTTTGGGAGCTTAACGTTATCAGTTCTGTGTCCGTTAATTGAAGATAAATAATAAGTCTGTTCGTTTTGTTTTGTTTTTTAACTGAAGCAACAGGCAAATGAGTCACTACTTTAATTCTCACAAGAGTGAATATATATCACAGTTATTGTGTACATTACTTGTTTCTTTTGACAGAAATGGATACTCCTACAAAGTGGCAGTAGCTCTGTCCTTATTTCTTGGATGGTTGGGAGCAGACAGATTTTATCTGGGCTATCCTGCATTAGGTAAGTTTATTTCTTATTTTTCTTTCGAGGTAAAGCTTATTGTTATGACAGAGTTGTAGATGTATACTTGTATTTTGAGTAATGAAGACTGACAATCATAGTTCCAATATTTACAACTAGAATCTCACTCACTGGAGTGAGTGGTGACAAATGGATAGACAGTTGTCCAGCAGATAAAATCCTAATAAGCAAACACGATTATTGCTACTCATAGTTTTGCTTTACCTTTGCTTTGCATTGATGTTGACCACAGCATTCTTTGTGAGGCACTGGAACAGAAGTGATTTTGACTCACGTGCCAGCTACTTAAATGATGCTTAATTTGATTTTCACAGAAAAATAGTGGACAAACTTTACAGCCAACTTAGTGTTTTGGGATATGGAATGTATTCTGGCAAACACACACCTTCAAGATAGCTCATAGTATTAGTAACAGTTCTGCAGAAGCTGAGACCTTTAGTAAGAACTGCCTCTGGTTAGTGTTCTTAGGGTGTCATTCCCAGGGTGATGGTGTCACTGGCTTTTAAATAATGTAAATACTTTTTTGACTGTCTTTGTTTCCATGCTGGACAAATGGGAGTAAATTTAAGTCTAGATGGCATGGAGCACTATACTGGAAAAAACTATACTGTCACTTCAGCTAGGAATTTTGAGTTTCTGCCCATTAAATGCAAACCCTTGTTTTTCTAATATTATCTTTTTTGATAATTTTGTGTTAACATCTGTGTCTTTTTTTCTCTGTGATTCTATAATTAGCACTTGACTTTGTCCATCTGTTTCACAAAACACCACATTTTGGGAAGCGGTCAATAAGGTGCACCTTTTTTTTATACCATTGGATTTGGAATAATAATTTGCAGTAATTATTTTGTAATATATTGTAGTAATATAGGTTTAGGTTCCATTCTTGTATAGGTTCCATTCTTATATAGAAGGTATTTATGCCTCATGCTTGTTAAGCCTACTGGAATACATTGTAGCTTGAAACCAAAGTTAAAAGACTTAAAATTGAACTCCCAAGGTTTTTAAGCTTTTGAAAGGTAAAGAAGACAAAAGCAAATAGGTAAGAGTAGAAAAGAAAAATAAAGAATAAAAATCAATACATTGGATTCCTTGACCGTGCTTGATTTGGGTTTTTTAAGGTCATTCATGCCTTGGCAAAAAATGGTTAAGAAAGGTTAATTTGGCTTATTTTTTTCCTTCTCTATTACTTAAAGAGCGCAGAAGCACAAACAAGCTATTGAATAGGAAGAAATCAGGAAGGCAACCTCTTCCTCTCCCACACACTGTGAACTAAACCATAAGTTATTACTGCGTAAGAGCACTCTTTTTTCCCCTCCGTGCTTTAGAGCAGTTTATTTTCTCAGTGTGATCTGCTTGTGGGGGGGGAAGTGAGGAGGAAGAAAAAAAAAAATCAACTTTACCCTGCACTCCAGAAATATGTGCCAGGTTCAGAAACAGTTCTTCTACACCCAGTAACATCATGGAGCAGCCAGTTCCTCAAAGAAACTGGAGCTGCTGCTGGAACTGGCGATGGTAAGAGAACTGCTGGATTCCTAAAATGTCCCCGGGCAGTGAGGTTCAGAACCATCTCAAGAGGAGATGGTACGAAGAGCATCACAAATGTGTGTCTTAACTGGTGACTGCACTTGATGCACAATAACAAACTGTTCATCAGAGTTTGACATTATTTAATCGTCTTAGCTGTTGTTTCCTAAGGCGAACACTTCTTTAGCTGGCTGTTTCTCTTATGTTTTGTTATGCTGCTGCCAGTACTGATACCCAGGCTGACTGTGTCTGGCTGCTGCAGGTCTCAGCCACTGGGAACAAGCTGTTTTAAACAGTGATGTACTTGGGTTTTTCTATGGTTAAGTGGCACCGCTTCAGTTGTGATGTGCACACAGGCTTTCCTTCTAATCAGCTGAAAGACCGTCCTGCTCCTACTCTTTCATCTTTTTGGTTGTTAGGTATTTTCCCCTGTTCTCTCTGCCTGCTGTGTTGTTCCATGGAGAGATTATAAACTGTCTCCCTGGAGTTTATAAATCAGGCTGGTTTCATCTTGTCAGCTATGGGAGCTATATCCAGCCAGCGGGATGCTCTTCCTGCAGCGTGCATGCACTCACTCCCCCGCTCTCCTCCATATGCAGCCTCACACACGAGGTGTGGGGGAGAGGAGGTGGTACAGGGGACAGATTGCTGCTTCCGAGAGAGGGGGAGCGCAGAGGAGGAGGCGGAGGTCAGGAGACCTTCAGGTGTTTGACTGAGAGCAGGCTCCTTCTTTGGAAAAGGTCTGCCTGGTTTTACGGGCAGGTACCACAGCACAGAGCAACTTGTGGCTGTGGGGAAGGGCTGCTCTGGGATGCCACGATGGCTGATGTTATCAACCTGCTTCTCCCTTGCCTCAATTCTCTGTTGGCCCTTGTAAGTGCAGTAGGGATCTGCTTTTTAGCAGGGAACTGTGTTTTCCCTGTACAGCATAGCCTACAACTGACTTAAATGCAAGAGATACGCATTGCTCTTCATCCTGTCTATGCCTGGGTAAAGAGACAAACGTGTTCACAGTGAGTATCTCATTCTCAGAATAACCTAGATGTTTGTCTAGCTCAGCTGAAGTATTACAACAGACAGAGTACTCATTGTATTGTATTCATTGTACAAGAGACTACAGATATTAAAGAAAATACGAAAATTTTAAGACAGCCTCCTCCTTGCGAAGGCATTTTCCAAATGAAGTCTGCCTTGCATGGCAACTTCTAATGAAACATTTATCTGTTAGTTGGTATTCCCATATATTTTCTATTAATCTTTCATTTCTTCGTTCAAAACGCAACATTTTCAAATACCAGTTAAAAAGTGCTCATATATATGTTTATGTATATTGAAAATAAATTCCTATTTCAGCAAAAATATAAAAATGATACAAAGGATGGTTCTCCAAAGTAGCATGTTCTGAAAATCAAATCAGTATGTGCTGCAACTCATGAGATGGTAGAAAGTCTGTTTCTATTCAGAAGTAAATTTTGCAGCTCCAGCTGGGATTTTTTCTGTCTGTGCCTCAAAGAAAGGAAAATTTCCAGTAACTTGGTTATCAACTTTAGCCTTTCCTTGTTTAAGAATATTTATCTGTTTAAAAAATATAATTTATTAATATTTAAATCTTTGAAAGTATTCAGGATATAGAAATATAAATAATCCCTGATAATTAAAAGTTCTTTAAGTCTGATTCTAGATAAGGGTGTATATATATATTTTGCAAGATGAGAAGAGAGTTGGGATGAGATTGCCACCAAAAACCCATGACTGGCTTAAAGCTTCAATTAAATTTTATTTTCCTTTTTTAGGTTTGTTAAAGTTCTGCACTGTAGGATTTTGTGGAATTGGTAGCCTAATTGATTTCATACTTATTTCAATGCAGGTAAGTCAGTTTCAAAACAAGATACAAATCTCTGTTTGCTAAAGCTTTGATTGCTAATTCTTTGTAGCATTTCAGCCTTAAGAACCTTTGTGTATTGAAAAATCAAGGCATTTATTTTAGCTCTGTAGATTGATGTTGTAGAATATGGGTATGAAATACCAATATATTTGTTGCTTGAATTAAAAATTCGATTAGTTATCTACAAATACTCATAGTGAGTAGCTTGGAAGCTGTAACACCATCAATTCACTTTGTCAGAATCTATGAGCTCTTTGAGTGTTGGGCTTTGCACGAGATGCCCTGGTGTTCCCAGAATCCTGAAGTTCTGCATCTGTGCATGTGTTATACTGATGGCCCCCATCATCTGGGGCGTCCCTGCAGTGTGCACGAGAGAAGACTTTGCTGCTTTTTTTTCCTGCCTCTCCTCCAAATACAAGTCCCATACCACCTGAGAGTTGTGACTGTAGCATTCATGATGGTTCAATCCCCAGCTGGGGTGACATCTTGTGACATCATAAAATTGCTAAATTGTCTTATTCTACAGTACATCCATTTAGCATGGATTACAAATTGCCTATGATGAGCTTTAAATGCATTGTGGATACAGAATTTGTTTATAAGGGTTTCTAGAAAAATATTTTAATTAACATGTACATCTTAAGTATATGCATTCTCCACTTCCTCTCCATGCTATCACGGTGATCTTGCCTCAGATCACTTACAGACACAGTTGAGAGTATCTTTCATCTCTCCTTATTCATCTCCCTGGTGACCCCACATCAATTTAGCACTTCCAGAACAAAAAAGCCACGATCTTCTCTCCCTCTCTCCATTCCTTACCTGTGCAGCATTTCAAAGATACTTGTCATCAACCCAATTCTCTCCTGCCTACCCTCCTTTGTCCAAGAAAAGTGGTTTGGAGCCCACTCATTTGTTAGCCTGGTTTTGTGACTCAAATCCTCACCGGCTTAACCTGGTACCAGCGGCGCCTGGCTGTGTAATTTGGTTGATGAGAAGCCCTAGGGAAATGTTCCGAGACATGCTCACTAAAATAGTTAAACTACAGCATAACTTCAAAATAAACCTAGTTTCTGTTTGACTAATTGAGCACGGCTAATTTTAAGATGAGAAAATTAGCAGTAATTGAGATATATGCACAAAGTGTGTATTTCACTTCATATTGAAAAGTCTTGTTGGTTCTTCTCTTGTAGATCGTGGGCCCTTCTGATGGCTCCAGTTACATTATAGATTACTACGGAGCACGGCTGACACGGCTCACTATCACCAATGCAACCTTCAGGAAGATGCAGACCTACCCCTAACCCTGGCAGTAAGTGTCACGAGTGCATAGGTGTGTTTTATTTTTACAGATGGCTCCAGTCGTCCACTGAAATTGCTGCTGACTTATTAATTAGACTTCATCAGAACTGACTGTAAAATGTACATTGAACAAAGATGATACAATAGGAAAATTCATCAAGTGAGTGAGCTTACCTCGAAGGCACCAAGCTCCATTGTGACTTCTCTATTGCTGGGAGCACACAGTTTCTCGCTAAGTTGTCCCATTTGTGAAATGTGCAGACTTTTGCAACTTGCTGTGATGTTATTCTGCATCTGTAAATATAATTTAGAGTTAGGTGGAGGAAGAGTTGATCAGAACAACTATGCTGATCCATTGAAATTGGTAAGAGTTTTAGCATGGGACGGGGTTACACTTGGGGTCTGTTTTCATAACTGCGTGTGGCTGTTTGCAAGTGAACTTAAATATCCCAAACCACAGAAACTGCCTTTCTTTCCAGTAAGTTAAAATCCAGGTGGCCCTAAGTCTTGTGCTGGTGTATCCTGTGAAATTCTATTAATTGAAATAATTACTTCTGTAAAGCTTGAAGACAAACTTTGGCCAAGTTGCAAAATTTGGTCAGTGCTGATCAACAGTAGAAATACGGCTGCATAAAAAAATAGAACTGTGCTTAACATTAATCCTTTCCTTCATGCAAGAAAGGCGTTGTTTTGGAATACTTGCTAACGTGCGTTCTACTCGTGGGTTCAAAGAGACAAGAACACTCTTAGCTTCGTTCGCTTGCCTGATATTTGTTGCATCTCCCTTTTGTCTCTTTCACTGAACGCTCTCTGTGCATGTCAGTTTTGTTTCCTGAAATACTTTCAAAAACAGACAGGAAGTGGATGGAAAATAAATGTTTGAATCAAATAAAATCCCATGGCTAAGATCATCCTTGACTTGTCTGCTTTTTGTTTTTTAACCCTGAAGCTGATAACATAGCTGTGAAAATGGGAAGATACCATAGCCATTATAATAAAAAACCAGCCTTGGGCCACTCATCACACAAGATTCCCTTTTGAAATGTGTCTCCATGTGTACAAGCAGTGAGTTGAGTTAATGATTTCAGCAATCCATCTTGTGCTTCATTATCTGTAAAAGGATACGGGAGCTATTCTGTGTGAATCAGATAAAAACACGGTTCGTTATAAGGTCCATCAGATAGTTTGTTAATCCCAGAAACCAAGTAAGCCAGCAGAGAGATTTGTTATTCCAAGTTACAGTGTTTCTGTGGAAACAGAAGCTGTGTCACCCAATCCAGGAAATCAAAGCTGCTGTGGGATTCTCCCATCCTGGTGCTCTCTGGTTGCAGTACCAGTGCGTGCTCTTGTCAGGGCTGTGCTGCTTTCTCACAGCAGTCTGAACAAAGCCACGGGTGACCTTAGAAAAATTTTATTTCTCTTCCCTTTAGCTGGTATTCCACTTGACCCTCTATCTTGTACTAACAATTTTCCACTTCTTTTGCAGCCCTCTCCTTTGTCTGCAGAGCCTTTTAGAAATTAGTGCCAGCGATGGCGTAACCTTTGGAATTTGTATTGGACAGTGCTGGAGTTGTTTTATCTGAACACACATATCTGCATTTCTGTATTCTTACTTGGTTGCCTCGCTGGAGTTTAGAGAGGGTTAACTGAGGAAGCAGATAGCACTGCAGAGCCAGTAGAGAGTTAGTGAGGTCTTTGTTTTCATCTTGTAATTGTCAGATATGGCATGTTTACCATAAGGGCTGTGAGAAGTGTGATGCAAGATGTAAAGCTGTCCCACTGTGTTAATAATAAATTGGCTACAGTAATATTTATCAAAATGTCTGTCCTATGATGATTTTCTCTATCGCTGACTGCTTTGGCTTTCTCCTGTCAATTAAGTTGTCTGTCCTAGTGTTTCTGTAGTTCTGACTGCACTGGAATAATATTTCTGGTTTGTTTTCCCCAAAACTGTTGCAAAGCAATAAATATAATTAGACAACGTACCATGTCATCCTCGTGCCTTGTTCCCAGATAAAATGATATCTGCTGGCCTTGCAGATATTCAGGAATCTTCTCAACATTCCAGCAAGACACAGAAGTATTATGCTGTATTTGTAAAAATAAAGAACATGAAAAGTTAAGGCCAGAGTTTAAAAAAGGATTTGAAGTGCCTAGCCTTTAAAAACTTATATAAAGCTCTTCAGTGAAGATGCTGCAAACCCATGCCAGGAGTTAAAGCCAGACCTTCCCTAAGTACCAGGGCAGTTCAGCCATTGCAAAAATGGCTCCATAAACCTGTCCTTTGTAATTTTTTTTCCTTTTTTTTAATGTCCATTTTAGGATTTTCTGCAATGTGCTTGACCATGATCTGAAAGAGCATTAGCTGGTAGAAACGTTCAGCTTTGGGACCTTACATTCCCTCACACAGTACAAAAGTGGTTGTACTTAGGTGTGCTTACCCTATTCATAAATTACTCTGGATGGTATTTGTTCAGTTAGGCCAACCTGTGCATCTCATTTGTGTTTAGAGCTTTTCCAAAAGAATGGATTTAGAGATAGAATCATAGCATGGTTTGGGTTGGAAGGGACCTTTAAAGGTCATCTAGTCCAACCCCTCTGCAGTAAGCAGGGACACTTTCAACCAGGTATTTTAGAACAATCTCCCACTAGTTATTCTTCCTGTGATTTAAATCTGAACTATGCTATGGCAACTTCCCGTGACACTATTTTGTTATCATAACAGTTTCCACCCACCACTTATTACATGCAGACTGCTTTCAGGACCTGATAACACCTAAAATGTTACATTTTACTATGTTTCCAAAGATGTATTACTGTATGTCTGCCAGTAAAACTTCTCAGCTCCACAGGAAGGTCTTTGTGTTTTAAATGCTCCATTAGAATTTTTTTGGAGAACATCTGTTGTCACCCCATCAAGAATTGTTTCCTTTGTTCCTCAGGAGTATATTCAGTTATATTAGCTTACACAGCGATGTCTATTCAGTCTTCTCGCATCTCTTCTCAGTGTTTTGGTTTGTTTTTTGGGGTTTTTTTGTTTGTTTTTAGATTCATTAGGTGTTCAGTCCATTTCTGCACTGAGAGCCATTCCTGTTGCTTGCTCTGCAGTTTTCAAACCTGTTTCCCCCAGAAAAAGATGTTGAATACAGTAAGGTTGGGTGCTTAAGCACCCAGTTGGGGCAACGCCAAAGGCAAGATTTTGCAAGCAACCATACATTCCATTGCCTTGCAGAACTGTCACTAATTGTGTGATTGCCTATTATTTCACCAATGCATCATACAGACTTTCAAACTCACTGTAGTCTCATCCCTGAAGACTTTGCCATTTTCATTATTATAAATGGTCACTATATGGCTTCTTTTAAAAAAATGCATCATTTTAACTCATTTAAATTATTCTTTTTAACCAGCTACTATGTTCTGGGTTCAACCTGCATCAAAGCCTGCCAAGAGGTGAAATACAAGAGATTATCCCATTTGCATCACGTGTCTGGATCTGAGAAAAAAAACAGCTCAACTTTAGGCATAGGCTAAGGCATAGGCTGAGGCTGGGCACAAGTGCTTTGCTAGACTGAAATTTGATCAAGACTCTTCCCACTTACTTTCTGCCTCTCAATCTGTGTTACTCAGCCTTTCTAATCTCTGTGAATTATAAGAAAATCACATTCTATATGGAAACCTTAGCCCTGACAGTGTAAATGGCTGCTAAGATTTGGTACAGCTCTGTGACATCCTCTGTGTTGCAGCTTCTTTTTTTCATTTCAAAGCTGCTTTTTGTTTACTTTCGTTCATACACCAGCTCTGTTAATTCATGTATGAGCTACCTTTGGACAGCCCACCACAAGCTCTCAAGTACCTCTATGAGGAGTTGGACACTTCAGAGCTGAATCGAGTTATGTAGCAATGTCATGGCATCAGATCAGGGAAGCTTTTATACGTACAGAGCAAAGACACATTGGGGAGCAGTAGATGTCAGTAAGGGGGGGGTTGCAGGCTTCAGTTTCTGCAGAAAGTATGCCTGAAACTTAAACCCCTGTTGTCTCTTTGCCTTCTGCTTCCTGAAGGTGGAGCCAAACCCCCTATCAGATCCCCAAATCTTCTGAAGTTATTCTTTATCATACAGCAAAGACTTAGCACTCTGGTATTTTTTCTTGCACAAGAAAAAACTGGAAAGTGGATGTAAGAATTCTGTCTGGCCAAGATGCATTTTGCACCAAGCACACTCTCTAAACCTGAGGCTGTAGCAAAGGAAAAGAAAGGAAACATAAGAATAAAAAGAGCAGTCTTGATGCTGTTTGCACCATCTGGGATGACAATCTAGTTCCATAAACTCCCAACAAAGAAAGTGGTTAAAAAATACTGCTCGTCTCAAACACAAACTCCTTGCTTTCCCCAGGATTTCTGATTCTTACTCTTGGTGCTTCATTATAATCTCGAACGTACTCATGCTCGGATAATTCTCCATTATACATCTGAATGGCTGCTTTCAAGACTGCAGTGCTCTCTCCGAGAAGCACGGTTCTCAGGCTCTGCAGATGCATATGACACAGCAGAATTTTAGGCAGTATAAAAAATATAAAGATCAGTTTCCATTACTGTAATTACTATATAAATCCTATCTTTAAGAGGCTTAGAACAGGCCTATTTAACCTTGGTTTGAGCTGAGGCTTGGTCCAAGTTTGATAAGTTGAACACCAAATTCTTTTTCTTTTTTTTTTCCCCCGTTTCTCTGCAGCATCGTAACTTAGTGAGGAGTGGGGTGGGGAGGGAGATGGAGCCAGTGTGTCCTCTGCACTCTGTCTGACAGAGTAGTGGCTGTAATCAGGCAATATACCCATCCCCATCCAACGGCCAGACTAAATGAGATGTACATTTTGTTGCATCTGAAAAGCACCATTTCTCCCCTTGGAACCTGTGGCTGCTCCTCTCACACAGCTGTACTCCAGAGCAGGTGTGTGAGACAGCTCCAAGGCAGGCAAGCCACAGAGTGCAACTACCAGCACTTGGGTAAACTGTCAGGCTACAAGCTTTGGAGGGCTGTAGCAGCAATTCCCATCTTTTGGGTGACTTGCACCACCTCAATGAAGACAAAGGTGCTGCCTGCCTTGGTGCTTCCCTTTCAGGTAGCTGAGATGCCTGGACCTGCCTCCAGCTGCCTTTCAGGTCAGAGCATTCAAAGCTGACAAAGAAGTTGGCAGCACCTTATACAGAGGTTGGTGATATCCTGTTCCCTTGCTTAAGCATGCCAGGCTCTTAGCTGCAGGCCAGAGAGCAGCTTTGATACAGACAGCCACTACTTGCTCAAAGAAAGTCTAGCACAGCATCTTGCACATCATGAACCCGTTCTGCGGTGGGTGCTTTGCCCCCCAGTCAGTAGAGCCATAGGAATGTATTTATTAATGTATTCTGTTTCCTTTACAGAGTCTTCTTCAAAGTTCCTTGATTTTACCATGGGGAAAACATGGTAAGAACATGTAAGAGGAGATCACTGCCTGTGAAGAACTGACTGAGCATTCACCTTGAGCCTGGCGGGACTGCCCACCATATGGATTGTGTTGGCAGAGGCAAAAGCCTGGGGAATGCAGAGGTGGGGGGTAATTTTTAGGGCTTTCAGTCCATGGTCCCATTGATTATAACCCTATTAAGAGGATGATGCGTGTGACTTTTAAGTTATTTTGTTAACTAAGTGTAAGCAATGGATGTGTCATGCTAACAAACATAATTGCTGGTGTGTCTAATACAGTATGAAAGTACAGCATAGTGAATTTAAAAGGTTGTGAAGAATCTAAGAACGTTAAAAGGGAAATGTGTGCCTGGGGGGTGTGGGGGCTGGGGAGAAAAACTACTTACTTGACATTCACTGTCTTCCTCCCAGCTCCTTTGCTAAAGTAGGAACAGAATCTGAACAAAAAAATGTTTGTTTTACAGCTGTACCAAGTTACGGCGTGGACTCGTGCTCCCCCACTCCTCTCCCACTTGCATCAAGTACATCCTGTACTTTTGGCAACATGTTGACTGGATATTTAAAAGCTGTGAACTGTTCTGAAAGTTTCACATACTGGGTTATGGGCCATGTGTGTTTGATCAAAATTCAATTACTGCACTGTACCATGCTTGGAAACCTATCATCCCAAGTTATGAAGTATGACGAAATAGGCTAATCTAATTGGTTCAGTATGGGAGCAGTATCAACCAAGCTTGTTATGATAAATAGCTTCCTGTGTTAAAGGTTCTCTAGAGCTTAAGTATCTTGGCTCACCTCCCTCTGCAAAATAAGAATAGTGTTCCCTGGGAACAGTTACATCACTGTCCCTCTCCTACATTCACAATTAAAGGTTTGTGGATTTTTTTTCATCTTGCTGTTCCTTGAACAGATAAGCCATGGCCATCTACCCCATCTCCTTCCCCTTTCCTCAGGTTAGGCTGTGTCATGCTTACCGTGGGGCTGCCTGTTCCTGTCTGAGGGCTGGGTAAGGCTTGGCCAGGATGCCAAAACCCACCCTGGGCTGGAGGCTGGGGTTCGTGTGCTGGTATGTCAGCACATACAACATGTCTGTGTAGAACATTGGAATTTCTGATGTGCAGTTAAACATGGAAGCACTTCAATCTAATAAAAACTTTTGTATAGTGACTTTTGTGCCTATGGATTCGTCATTATCTTCTTGAAACTGAAATTTTAGTTCATCAGCAGTTAAATGCAAATCCAGTGTGTAAGGGCTGGATTATGACCAGTGAAGGACTATGTCCTAAGCCTGGATTTGTAGTCACTAAATTTGTCACTAAGACAGTGAGCTGTCTCCTGTGAGATGATACTGGCTTTGTGATTTTATCTGGTCCATCTTTGGCAAGAAGTACTTAGCTCGGATTTTAATGTCACAGTAACAGACAGTGTCAAGGGGGAAAAAAACATGGAAAAGTGGCTCCTTAGGCTCTGGCAATTTAATTTTTTCCTTTCTTTAACCATACCCCCACATGCCTCCTAACTCAAAAATCCCCTTCAGGCGAAGTAATTGTATGATGACCGTTCTGCAGAGACAGAATGTAGGCCTGATCTTGCAAGGACCTTTAACATCAATGAAATTTCTCCCAAGAATAAAGTTATTCATGTACTTAAGGGCTGGTAGAATGAGTCCTTATGTAAGGGAGTCTTCGTATTAGCCCCAAGACTGCCTAATACCTGGATTAAGCCTGTATGGTGATTAATGCCTATTTACTATATCTGTTATCCCACTGCATTTTGCTCTTCAGCCTTGATTAAGACCTTTGCTTTACCATTTAAAATGTCCTGCTTAACCTTCTGCTTACAAACGTACACAGTGCTGAGGTCTGCATTTTTAACTAGAACAAGTTCTACCATCAATAATAGCATTTAATTTTAAAGTGCAACAGCTACAGTCACCACTTGATTAAATGACAAAGAACAGCAATGGCAAACTGGGGAACACGGAGTTTTTCACAACAAACATCCGTGACCACGTAAAAGTAAAAATATACCTTCCTGCTGCTGATCAGCACCTTCTGTGCAGTTATTTTACATGTTTATAGAAAATTATTACCAAAAGAGCCCAAACAGTGACTCTCCACCATTTCCCCAAATATCTTTTGAAGGAGATAAACTAGATTAATCTCTCTTTATAAAGTTCCCACAAGAAAGCTCACAGACACAGTAGCTTTACCTTCAAAAATAGAATGTGACTGTAGGCACTTATGCTAATCTCTTTTTTGGCAAATCAGCTTTTTTGTATTGAATCTTGCTTGATTGAATAGCACTGGAGCTGCCAGAGTAAATGTTATTATCAACGTACAGTAATTAAGGAAATAGTCCTTGTCACTCCAACAGTGTCCAGGCAGAGCCTTCTGTAATAAAGTTAAATGATAAAGAAATCTCTTCAAGGTGTAGATAACTGAACTGGGGGAGCTCTTGGCATGCAGGAAAATGATGCCGTGTGGAATGACAGGTGACAGGGAAAAGGAGAAATGCCCGTGGAATTCATGCTAAATACATGTTTGATGCTAAATGTCTAAATAGATGCTCAGCACTAAAACACATAATTGTTTAATTTGTCATGTAATTTCCTGACTCAGGGCAGTTGAGCATCTCCCAGTCTCCACCCTTAAAAAATGTGTGAGGCAGAGGAGGGGGGAGACCCTTCCATCATTCAGCAACTTCAAAGATCTTTTCCCCCTTCAGGCAGCAGCCTGCACAAATGATAAACCTTGCTTTAAGATCAGCAGAACCGGGCTCTGCCAAATCCATTTGGGGAGAGAATTTCAGTAAAAAGGACTTGTCATTCCTTCCCCCGCCCTTCCGTTTCACTTGAAACTTTACAGCCCGGCAGTAGTTCAGTGGATCACGATTGTTCCTGCAGCACCCAAAGACAGAGCTTCCCCAAGGAGAGAGAGAGAGAGAAAAACCTTTGGACATCTTCTATATTATAACCTTATCGCACACACCAAGAAATGCAAAATGTAGTCAAGGAGGGTAATTCTCAGACACCAGAAATATCTCAATAAGCAGAGAACCCTGATCTGCGCTGCTGGAGCCCCTGCAGCCCCACGTAGAGATCTTTGCAGTAAGCTGCTCTGGCCCGAGACATGCTGAGGTCAGCATTTGATAGCAAAGATCTTTTGTCCAATGAAGGTACATGCGGGAAGGTATGTTGTTTAATGGGCAATAAATAACAAGGGAAGGTATTTAATCAAGCCTGCTGGGAAATACTGCTCACGCAAAAACGTGTGCACTTCTGAAGATACAGCCTGGGAGGCGAACGCTCCCAGGGATGCAAGGGAAAGGCAGAAGAGTCCATAGTGAAGCTGCTAAATTTCATCCCACCACTTGTAAGATGCACACAGAAGGATTCTGGCCCCTGTGCTGCTTTTCCTTAGCAGCCCGTGTCTTACCTAAACTCTGTACAAGAATTTTTGTATTTCATAGACCTGGCAGCTTTGCTTGGGTGTACGTCACCGGGGATTTTAACATTCCCTGCCACACTCTGTCTTAATGCATTGACATTCTGAAGGCTGGGCATCGTAACCTCTCCATTAAATCTTTGACACAATGAAGTGTCTTCTAAATAAAATAATTCAGAAGGATCGATCCACTGAACTTCAGGGTGCACCTTTTCAATTATTTTTTAAAGATGGAAGTGTTTTGTGCATATTGAGCACTAGATTTGGGGGACTGGGAGGGAGGGAGGGGAGTCACGTCTTGAGTGGACCTGAGCTTTGCTCCAGCAGGAGCTTACAGACATGCTCTGAGGGGAGCGAGCACGTGAGCCATTCCCGTGCTTCCAGCATGACTCCAAACTTGGCTTTGCTGGATCCGGGCCTCTTTTCTGTTGTATGTAAAACATTAATGTTCCGTATGTTGTTCCAAAGGATTTGGTGTTTTTTACATACCCCTAGCTCAACCTTCAGAACTGTCTGCTTGAATCTGAGCAGGAACGCTCTGGTCAGAATTAAAATAAAATGATAGCCCAGGCAGCAAGATTTTTAATTGAGGCATGCCAAATACCAAAGGCAGATGCTTTTTCATTCTGTAGCTCCTGGATACGCAGTCTACTTTTCAGTTTCAAGGACAAAGGAAACACTTATCCAATTAGATGAGGCATGGGATTGTGACATACGGGCTCTTTCCTTAAAGAAAAAAATGTTGGAAAAAGATATTTGACCCTAAGTCAATAAGTGCTATTAAAATAATGAATACTCCATAAATCCAGCTATATATACAGCCCGTATTCAGAGCTGCAGTGGTTTTGTTGCTGAGGAAGCTGAGACCGCCCGGAGTAGAGCCCCACGCAACTCCCGTGTCCAAATCGCATTTTGAAGGCCTTACTTTTAAAACAGGATCTACAAAAGTGTAAGCCAATTAAGCTGTGAGGCAGACTTCTGCTATCTTCTCCCATTTGACATCTCTATCCAGTCAGCTCAGATGATACCAAACATGACCTGGTTGTCAGAACAGCTGTGTTTTCCCCACACACTCAGCAAAGACGAGGGAATCTCTCGCTCCTCTTAGGAGGTTCGTAGGAGCCAATTTTTAATAGGAACATGGCTTGCCCAAGGTACTGCAGCTTCTGTCTGATCAGGAGAAAATGGTTAATGCTTGACACACATCGCACCTGAATCTGAAGTGCCCTCAAAGCACACTTGAATTTCTGCACGAGCAGCATCACGCGTCTGTCGGAAGCTGGATGCGTCAGGGTCTGCACCGTTTCGCTCCCCGTGTCTGAAGATAGGGGCAATAGTTAAACTCCAAAATAATTACAGCTCTTCTGTTTCCAGCCTCAGAGCCCTGATGTGTTTACTTAAGTCTTAACAGTTCACCAGGCAGCTGGAACTGTTGACTGATAATTGCTGCGAGTTTCTGATCCTCCAGAAGAGTGAAGAGCCTCCTCTGTCCTCTGCCTATTGTTGGTACGGTTTGCTTTGCTGAAATGATTGAAATGAGCGTGATCCACACTGCAGGGAGGGCTGGAGTCTCAGGTGCTGAGAATTAACATTGCCTGTTTAATTACATCAGTTTACAATCTGATCTGCTATCTGTACTTTCTCATACAGTGTTGCTTAAAACAAAATTGCAATCTCTCAAACTGGGTGTGGGGCTGGGTAATACTGGAACCAATGGAAGTGACTGGAAAAATGTTGCTCTTGTTCTTCCAGCCCGGTCTGGCTGCTATTTTGGTTTCTCTCCACCTTGATGGCTGCCTCTGGACCTCTGCAGCATTCATCCTGCCATGCACTGGTGCAGCATCATGTTACATATGACACTTAATGAAGCCCTAAGCCATGGTGTTCTCTGCGACAATTCAGGATGCCTGGAGCCCTGGAGATTCTGGCCAAGCAGCAGCACTCCTTGAACCACTCCCAGCCCCAGCTGCAGGGCAGACTGGACTGGAAACCACATCTGCGCCTGTTGGTGAGGTCCCAGCGAAGGGCAGTTGCAGAGTCACTGCACTGAGAGCACTGATTCCCATCCCCACTAGTGGGATTCCCCTGGAGACAGAGGGAACAGAGGCCAGCAGGACAGAGAGCCTTCATGGAGCTCATGGAGATGCAGATGAAGTGATGGTGCTTCCCAGGAGCAGCAGGACATCAGAGCGTATTATTGGTTCACTACATCCCGATGTCCGAAGCAACATGTGGGGCTGCTGTTCCTCTTCCGTGTGCAGAGTTGGTAGCACCCAAAGCACTGCTGAGCCACCCCTGGGCCCCTGTCCTGGACCCCAAAGGTCACTGAAACAAGTGCTGCTTGCAGCAACCCTGGGAGCTGATGCTGTGGCTTGACTCTACTGCCTTGGGCTGGCTCAGCACTCTCATCAACGAGCTAAAATCTGTGTAATCACATTACTATCACTCCCATTGCTTTCCAGAGAGCTTGCACAGAACTATTTCTGCAGTTTGCACACATAAAAACCATCCAAAATACAGTGAGGTGAGGAAGAAACACCATGAATTATCATATTGGTATTTCTGGCACAATTTACATTGTGACTATGAGCCTGAGAAGGATGAGCAATAAATACCCTCTGCAAAGCTCGTATTGCGATGGATGGGAGAGGAAACAGCGACCCTAGGGGTGTCACATTCTAGAAACCCAACCTGGGAAGAAGGATTCACAATTAACAAGATGGGTAAGAGAGGCTCCAGGTCTTAGCAAAGCCCTTTGATTATCATAAAAAGCAAGAGGGTGCCAAACAGTTTTAAAGCATCCCACGGATTATCGATGATTTTTCTGTTGATAGGAAGAATTCAAAGGGGTGCTATTAGCATTCTGGGCAGAGAGGGAACAGATCTATAGCATGGCTCTCAATAAATACATTGCTGCAGTAAACTTCTTTAGCACTTTGCAATTCACATCTGATCTCTGCTGACCTTTTTTTTTTCTCCTAATTAAACCTTTAGCTTGCAAATGAGCCGTTTCCTACATCAAACTGGTGTAGAGCAAAGGAGGAAATTCTACCCGCGATTTATAGGAGCTGCTGGTGACCCAACTGTCTATCACAACCTTTGCTAATTGATCTCTCTTTGAATTAAATTTGACCAATTACTTTCTCCTAGGTGAACAAAGATGAGACTATCCTTAAAAGCTATTATACCAACAGCAGCCAAAGCCAGGTATAGGCAGTGGATGGAAGACAACAATCAATTCTGTGCATCTACTGAGAGAGATGAAGGCCAACCACCTCCAGCACCCAGAGCCTCTGGTTGTCTCAACCAGCTGTCCTCCCAGAGCAGTGTTTGCTTGAAGGAACTGGTTTTGAAGGGGTGTGCATGGGGGTGACTTAAGACTGCTCATCACAGGTTTGGCCAATAACGGGTGACAGATGTGCTCTGTTATCCCCCACCACCCTCCCAGGGGAAGAGAACAGGGGAATGAGGGAAAGAGACTTTGGGGTTGGAAAAAACCACAAACTAGAACAGTTCTAATGAAACAGAAAATAATGATAATATAATAATAAAGACAGAATCATTGAGGTTGGAAGAGACTTCAAGCTCATCTACCTACATCACCACTAACCCACATCACCCAGCACCACATCCAAACACATCTTTGAACACCTCCAACGACAGTGACTCCACCACTGCCCT
>VZRW01001251.1:0-22264 GCA_013398125.1 Aegotheles bennettii | reverse complement strand
CACCCACAGACTTTCAACTTGCAGGACAACAGCTAGAATAAGAGAGTCACAGAATTGCTTGAGTTGGAAGGGACCTTAAAGGTCATCTAGTCCAACTCCCCTACCATGGGCAGGGACATACTCCACTAGACCAGGTTGCCCAGGGCCTCATCCAACCTGGCCCTGGATGTCTACAGTGATGGGGAATCCACCACATCTCTGGGCAACCTGTTCCATTGTTTTACCATCCCTCATGGTGAAAAACTTCTTCTTTATATCCAACTTAAATCTCCTTCAGTTTAAAACCATTACCCTTCACCCTGTCACAGCAGGCTCTGCTAAAAAGCCTGTCCCCATCTTTCTTACAGGCTCCCTTTAGGTACTTAAAGGCAGCAATGAAGTGTCTTTAGAGACTTCTCCAGGCTGAACAACCGCAACTCTCTTGTAGGACAGGTGTTCCAGACCTCTGATAATTTTTGTGGCCCTTCTCTGGACTTGTTCCAATGGGTCCATGTTCTTTCTGTGCTGAGGGTAGACCAATTCAAGTACATTGGTTTCCAACACAATTTAGGGGAACATAGCTGCTGATTATATGACCAAAGCATTTTCTCAAAATTTCCCCAAGTGGAGCTTCAAAGCTGCCTTACATAGAACTATGATCCTGTGTAGCTCAGGTTGGACTTTTGGAGGCCACTTGGTCCAACACTGTGCTTCATATTGGGCCAATTAGATCAGATTACTTAGGGACTTGATATGATGGGTTGACCTTTTCTGGATGCCAGGTGACCACCAATCCACTTTATCACTCCTTTCTTGAGCAGATTTTCCTGGGAATTACGGTTTCAGTACACACAGCAGTTGCTCATGTAATAGCAAATATCTTCCCTTCTCCCTCCCTCTTTTCTCTTAGTTTTTATTGCTGAGCAGACATCATAGAGTAGTTTCACCGGTGACTCCCTTCTCAGAGGAATGGAGGGCCCAATCTGCTGACTGGACCAGACCCATAAGGAAGTATGCTGCATCCATGGGGCCCAGGTAAGAGACATTATGAAGTCAGTCTCTAGCCTGGTATGCCCCTTTGATTATTATCACTTGCTGGTTTTTCAGGCTGTTGGTGAGGATATCCCAACCAAAAGCCTGAGGGGAGTCAAGAAAGTCTTTAGTGCCTTGGGGAGACTAATATGGGGATTGGCAGTGCCAGCTGCAGGAAATGATGAAGGAAAAAACTGAAGAATCTTGCAGATTAATGTCTGGCTTCAGGGCTGATGTAAACAACAGAACTTTGTGTTTGACTACAAGTCAGTATACATAACATTGAGCCTGNGTGCTTCATATTGGGCCAATTAGATCAGATTACTTAGGGACTTGATATGATGGGTTGACCTTTTCTGGATGCCAGGTGACCACCAATCCACTTTATCACTCCCTTCTTGAGCAGATTTTCCTGGGAATTACGGTTTCAGTACACACAGCAGTTGCTCATGTAATAGCAAATATCTTCCCTTCTCCCTCCCTCTTTTCTCTTAGTTTTTATTGCTGAGCAGACATCATAGAGTAGTTTCACCGGTGACTCCCTTCTCAGAGGAATGGAGGGCCCAATCTGCTGACTGGACCAGACCCATAAGGAAGTATGCTGCATCCATGGGGCCCAGGTAAGAGACATTATGAAGTCAGTCTCTAGCCTGGTATGCCCCTTTGATTATTATCACTTGCTGGTTTTTCAGGCTGTTGGTGAGGATATCCCAACCAAAAGCCTGAGGGGAGTCAAGAAAGTCTTTAGTGCCTTGGGGAGACTAATATGGGTATTGGCAGTGCCAGCTGCAGGAAATGATGAAGGAAAAAACTGAAGAATCTTGCAGATTAATGTCTGGCTTCAGGGCTGATGTAAACAACAGAACTTTGTGTTTGACTACAAGTCAGTATACATAACATTGAGCCTGTTGGCAAGAGATGGAGTGCAGTTATCTCAACAGGGGAAAAGGATCTTCTCACAGGAGTTAGCAGCCCTCATTGAGAGGGCTTTAAACTAGAATCAAAGGGGGAAGGGAATATAACTAGGACTGCTAGGGATAAGCCTGGGGGTGGCATACCAGTGTTGGATGTGAGATTCGTAAATTGGCTCAAGTGCTTATATGCCAATACCCACAGCATAGGCAATAAACAGAAGGAGCTAAAAGCCATTGTGCAGCAGGGAAACCATGATGTAGTCACCATCATGGATATGTGGTGGGATGATTCACATGATTGGAGTGCTCCAATGGATGGCAGCTGGTGAGGTAGCATTATATGTTAGGGAGTGCTAATGAACTGACGTGGAAGACGACTGGCCTGGCTCAGTAGGGAAATTTTGTGTGATCTCAGGGAAAAAAAGAGAATTTACCACCTTTGGATGAAGGGACTGACAACTCATGACGATNCCCAGCCAGGATGAAGACACTGATCAGACACTCTTCAAACAACTAAGAGGTATCTTGCATTCTCTAGCTCTTGTTCTTGTAGAATTACAACACAATGGATAGGAAATAATCCAGAAGGTTCTTGGAGGCTATGGAAGATGACTTCCTGACACAGCTGGTAAATGAGCCAACTAGGGGTGATGTCTGTCTAGATCTGCTGTTTACCAACAGAGGGCTGGTGGGTGATGTAGGGGTTGGAGGCCCTCTTGGGCACAGTGATAATGAGATGATAGAATTTTCAATTTTTGGAGACATAAGGAAGAGGGTCAGCAAAACTGCTACCCTAGACTTCTGGAGAGCTGACTTCAACCTGTTTAGGACACTGGTAGAGAGAGTCCCTTGGGAATCAGTACTGAAGGGCAAAGGGGTCCAGGAAGGATGGACACTTTTCAAGAAGGAAGTCTTCAAGGCACAGGTGCAGGCTGTCCCCTTGTGCCAAAAAATGAACCGGTGGGGAAGAAGATTGTCCTGGCTCGATAGAGAAATTTTGTGTGATCTCAGGGAAAAAAAGAGAATTTACCACCTTTGGATGAAGGGACTGACAACACATGAGGACTACAAGGAAACTATTAGGGTATGTAAGGAGAAAATTAGAAAGGTCAATGCAAAGCTTAAACTAAATCTGGCTGCTGCCATAAAAGATAATAAAAAGAGTTTTTACAAATATATTATCAACAAAAGGAGGGTGAGGGAGAAACTCCAACCTGAAGAAGGAGGTGGAAAAATGGTCAGAAAGGATGAGGAGAAGGCTGAGGTGCTTAATGCTTTCCTTGCCTTGGTCTTTAACAACCAGACTAGCTGTCTTCAGGGCACTCAGTCTCCTGAGCCAGAAGACAGAAACAGGAGCAGATTGAAGTTCCCACAATCCAGGAAGAAAGAGTGAGAGACCCTAAGTCTATGAGGCCAGATGGATTCCACATGAGAGTGCTGAGGGAGCTGGCAGAGGAGCTCACCAAGCCACTCTCCATCATTTTTCAGCAATCCTGATTAAGTGTGCAGGTCCCAGAGGATTAGAGACTGGCAAATGTGACACCCATTTACAAGAAGGGTAGGAAGGACGATCCGGGGAACTACAGGCCTGTCAGCCTGACCTCTATGCTGGACAGAGTCATGGAACAGATCATCCTAAGTGCCATCAAGTGGGACATGCAGGACAATGAAGGGATCAGACCCAGCCAACATGGGTTTATGAAAGGAAGGCCCTGTTTAACCAACCTGATCTCGTTCTTTGACAAAGTCACCCACTCAGTAGATGAGGGAAAGGCTGTGTATGTGGTCTATCTAGACTTCAGTAAAGCATTTAACACTGTCACCCACAGCATTCTCCGAAGAAAACTGATTGCCCATGGCTTGAATGGGTATACTCTTCACTGGGTGTAAAACTGATTAGAAGGATGGGCCCATAGAGTTGTGGTAGCTGGAACTAAATCCGGTTGGTGGCCAGTCACCAGTGCTGTTCCCCAGGGCTTCGTGTTGGGGCCAGTTCTGTTTAATATCTTTATTGATGACCTAGATGAAGGGATCAAGTGTACCTTCAGTAAGTTTGCAGGTGACACTAAGATAGGTGGAAATGTTGATCTGCTTGAGGTTAAGAAGGCTCTGCAGAGAGATCTGGACAGGCTGGATTGATGGGCAGAGACCAACAGGATGAGGTTCAATAAGGCCAGGTGCCAGGTCCTACACTTGGGCCACAACAACCCCAGGCACTGATACAGGCTCAGGGAAGAGTGGCTGGAAAGCTGCTCAGCAGAAAGGGACTTGTGGGTGTTGGTTGACAGCCGGCTGGATATGAATCAACAGTGTGCCCAGGTGGCCAAGACGACCAATGTCATCCTTCATCAAGAACAGTGTGGCCAGCAGCAATAGGGAAGTGATTGTCCCACTGTAATCAGCAGTGGTGAGTCTTCACCTCTAGTACTGTGTTCAGTTTTGGATCCCTCACTTCAAAAAAGACATTGAGGTGCTGGAGCGTGTCCAGAGAAGGTCAACAAAGCTGGTGAAGGGATTGGAAAACATGTTTTATGAGGAATGATTGAGGGAGCTGGGGTTGTTCTGTCTAGAGAAAAGGAGGCTCAGGGAGGACCTCATCACTCTCTACAACTACCTAAAAGGAGGTTTTAGTGAAGCAGGCATCGGTCTCTTCCGCCGTGCGAATAGTGAAAGGAGGAGAGGAAACGACTTTAAGTTGCCACAGGGGAGATTCAGATTGGACAACAGGAAATTTTTTTCACTGTAAGGGTGATTAAATATTGAAATCGTTTGTCCAGGGAGGTTGTGGAGTCACCAACCCTGAAGCGTGTCTGGATGTGGCGTTGGGTGATATGGTTTAGTAGTAGGCGGTTGGACTGGATGATCTTGAAGATCTCTTTCCACCTCAATGATTCTATGATTCTATATGGTATGGAACATCATTTTGGTCAGTTTGGGTCAACTGTCCTGCCTATGTCCTCTTCCAAGGTCTTGTCCATTCCCAGCCTACTAGTGAGGGGAGAAATGTTGGTGCAAGCACTGCTCAGCAGCAGCCAAAACACTGGTGTGTTATCAACTGCTACCAATACAAAGCACAACACTATGAGGTTTGCTATGGGGAAAATTAACTCCATCTCAGCCAGACCCAATACACTGTCCAGTCAAGTTTTGCATGCCTCCAAAGGATATACAAAGCTCTCTGGTCAACCTGTTCCAATAAAGTCTTGTTATGAAAAGACTTTTCTTTATAAATAATCAGAGTTTTCCACATTCTAAATAGTGTTCATTGCCTCTTGCCCTATGTCTATGCATCTTCAAGAATAATCTTACTGTCTCCTGTATTCTGTGCCATTAGGTAGTTACAGATAACAGCAAGATTTTATTTTGTCTTTTCTTTAGGCTGAGAAAACCAATTTTTCTCAGCTGCTTCTGGTACATTACACATTCCATCTCCTTAAGTGTCTGGGAGGTCCTCCACTGGACATAAAGGTATGCCAACATCTTTCTCATACTGAGGAGCCCAAAACCTGACCCAGTACTTAAGATGTGTTCTCACAAGAAGTGAACAGAAGTGAAGAGTTACTTTCCCTAAGCTGTGAACTATGCTCTTCCTTATATAGTCCACTTTTTATTGGATGTTTTTGCCATAACCTTTTGTTGTCCATGAGGATCATCAGCTCTAACCTGTGCCAGATCGTACTGTTGCAGAGAGTTAGCACATCCCAGAGGTTAGACTTGGCATCTACACTTATCTTTACTGAACTTGATAAGGGTTCTGTTCATACATTTCTCCAAACTATTGAGGTCCCTCTTAGTAGCAGTCCTATCTTCTAACAAATCAGCTGCTCCTTCCAGTTTGGTATTATACATGAACTTGCTGAGAGTGCATCACCGAGGTCATTAGTAATGGTAATGGACTTCACATTTATTCCTGATGATCACTGCTTGTAATGGGCCAACACTCTGCCTTTGTATTGCTGCTTACATCCCTCTGAACCCAATGATCCAGCTACACATCTTACTATTCATTATCTAGTGTACAATTAATCAACTTGGATATCAGGATACCATGAGAAACTAAATAAAAACCTCACTAAAGATAAGGTATACAGCATCTCCTGCGACCTCCTGTTCCATTTAGCCAGTCATTTCATCACAAAAATCTATCAGTGTGTTCAGACATAGTTTGTCTTTGGTAAACCCATGCTGACCTTCCCAATAGTGTTGTTTCAGGTGTCGTCAAATGGCTTCCGGGTAAATTGCTTCATAGTCTACACAGACTTTGATGTCAGGCTGATCAGCTTGTACCTGCTCAAGTAAGTCCTCCTTCCCCTTCTCGAAGATAAGTGTGACATCTACCTTTTTAAAGTCACCAAACTTCCTCATGACTATCAGCATGACCTTTATGAAAGTTTATAAAAAGTACAAGCTTTTATTATAAAAGATAATAAAAAATTGCCTTCTAACAACACTGCCCAGCTTCCTCAGCACCTTTTTCAACATGGCATCCAATCTCATGCACACATACAGTAGCATTAGGTTCTTCCCATCTTCCTCCACAGCAAACTAATAGCTTCTCATCTTGTGCTAGTAGTGTAAAAGGCCCGAGAGACCTGGGGTCATATCTAAAAAGTGAGGGATAGGGGATGGGAGGAGGGATGGTAGGAGGTGTAGGTAGGGAAATCAAGTGGTGACAGCTTTCAACCCCTCGGTCTTTTTCCTGTCTTTCATCACCACTTCACCACTTCATCTGCCCCACTGAACAGCACTACCTCACTTTCCTCACACTTCTTTTTGCTGCTGAGCTAGTTATTGAAACTCTTAATACCTTTCACATTGCTCCCTAGTCTTAAGTCCAGCTAAGCTTTGGCTTTCATAGCTCTACTCCTCCCTGATCAGGCAAAGTATTTATGTTCTTCCAAGGTAGCTCATTACCACTCTACCTTCTGTGCACTTCCCTTTCATGACTAAACTCAGTGATCATGACTGACCATATCATTATTGATCCCTCAGTGAGCACATAACAGCATTAGAACGCCAATGCTTATTAAACTTTCACATGCATGACAATAAGATATCTGAGCAATATATTAAGGACATTATATAAAAAAAAATCACCCCAATTTATTTTGCAGCTTAATTATCCATCAAATATCTGTCCCTGAAATTTCACATTCTCGCATAAGTAAAAATGACTGTGGTTCTTTTTTCACTAAAATCAAGTTACAAGAATAAAATATTTATGTAGATACAGAGACTATTTGAACATGAACTTGAAATAAGGAAATAAGGATAGAGTAAGAGCAGGCAAAGTATTTTCAAGTGATGCATAATGAAGAAAACTACTTCACAGGTAGATACATTTTTAAAGTAAAGAAATGAAAGCTGCTGAATCTTGTTTGTTATTATGATTGTAACAATTTGTTACAGTAAAGCCCAGAGGCACATTAGAGCAACCATTGTGCAAAAGCACAGTTCTGTAAGATTAATCCAATCACATTAAAGTACATTAGTGTGAAGGGATGTTGAAAGGCACACTTCATGAAGGGTGATTTTTCCTTTATTTACCATCCTGGTTTTCTAGTGCTCAGTAGTATAAAATGCTTACATTTCAGACACTGTTACACTACAGTGGAAGATGGAGTTCTCAGTTCAGGATTGAGGCTTCATTGCTAGAGGTTCTGTATGGATATACAAATCTGGCTTTTTCTCAGAGAACATAGAGGTGTTTAATACCTCTTACAGCTTTAAACCCACTTTCCAGAAGACTAGTCTCATGTTCCTTCCTCCTCCTTCCACTGGCATTCATTTGACCCTTTCAATTGTACCAGATCAGTTAAATCACAAAAAACCCCACCAAATCTCAAACAAACCACCCAAAACAAACAACTCCCCATAAAAACCTCCACACCACACAGAAAAAAAACAGAAACACATCTACCAAAAACCCCCCAAACAATCCAAAACTGAAAAATCCTGAAACTACCAAAAAGCACAAATAGAAGAGTTCTCCAGAAGACTGGCAAAACTGAACTGACTTACTGCAGAGTAAGACAAATAGAACCAGTTGAAAGGATAGGAATAAAAATTTTCTCCTTTCAACATATTTAGGGCATGAGTTTAGCTCAAGATGCACCATATAATTTCACCCTTTAGCTAAATTTTAGGAAGTGTTTAGGCAGCTGAAATAACAGATACCTGTGAAAAGACTTAGGCTTGTATTGGAGGTTAGGGTACATGACAGCCACTGTTCTGCTAGTCAGATCAATTAAAACTTGGAAAGTTATAGTAGTAACATTCCTACCAGACATCTTACATGTACACATACTACTGTTAAGTGCTGACCGTAGTGCACAAGATTATATTGTCTCAAGACAGCAAAAGCTTATACACCTTGAAGTATACTGCAAGTTTGTTTTTCACACAGTATCTGTCCAGAAGATGTATAAGCAAGACAAGAGATATGTTACATTCACAAATTTTCCACAGACCAGTCTTTGGGAATAACCTAAACTTCTTCATTATTTTACTTCACATTGCTCTCGTAAAATGAATTCAGATATCTTGAATAGAAATAAAACGCAGCTGAAATTGAGGCTACATAGTCTCATACTCATAGGAGTCATAGAGCACAGAGAAGAAATAAAATGTGTGTACTACCAGTACTGAGGAAAAAAAAAATTTAGAAAATCACTTATGCATGGATCTAACCGTAGAAGCAAATCGCTCAGCATCTATCCTTTGAAAGGCTGAAGACATAGCTGCTTCTAAGTGTTATTTTCGCTGCTTCTAACATATCTGGAAGATGACCTTAAAAATTAGTTGGGCATTGTTTAGAGGACCTGGAAAAACAGAATTTGCACTTTGTTAGCTACACAAAAAAACCCCACCCATACACGTACAGCTTGAATATAGGATATATGATGCCACTCTGTCCTTTCAGTTGTCTGCAGAGATTTTAAAGGTCCTTTGTCATTAAAACTCAATATTTCACTAAGACAGATAGGGACTGTACGCTATCTGAATTCAGGCTGCTCTTATAACAATGTTGTAGTGACATATAAACTAAAAACACTACACCTTTGTGAAGGAACCCTAATGGCTCTTCCTGGGTAACATAGTCTGGGTAACAACATCTGATAAGATAGGAATATGAATGTAAACAGTGTATATGAGTGGAACATTCAAAGTTTTTTGAAAGACTACTTGTCAAAAAATTGCCCCACCACCCCACGCCCCCCCCCAAAAAAATAACAAAAAAACAACAAGCAAAACACACTGATAATGCCAAAGATGGTGAACATCTGTTGGATTAAATAATAAGGGACTGACTATGAAAATTTTGGGTAGGAAAACAAAACACAAAAGATGAGTCATCTTGAAAAAAAATGTGAAAACATCATGAAAATTTGTTTAAGTGAGAAGAGAGAAATGCACTTAAATTGGTTTCACAGATGTGTGAAAGTAGAGTGCCTCACAGTACCAAGAGATGGGGTCTAGTTGTAACTCACATGTCCAGTAGGCATGAGTGGAGTGCATGTGACCGTGTGAATGTGTCCATGTCATTCAGGTTTTGAGGGATTTGTTAAGGAAGAGTGTTCACATATTTGTGGTCATTAACATTTTTAAGTGTCTAGCTATTGACATGTCTGCTGTATTGATGACGTTGATTCTCAACGTACAGATCCCTGATAGCTGGTTAATCATGTACTGTTAAAAACACAAAACAGACCCAACAAACTACTCTTCTCCCTATTTGGTCTCATGTGCTATTATTTCTTGGAGTTAACTATTTTGTCTCAACAAGCCGGCTGTGAAGAAGCAGTGCAACGCGTGTGTGTGTGTATAGATATATATATATTTCATAGTAGTTTATATTTTTAGGTTTCCCAAAGGTACTAGGGATGTGACCTTGCCATTAAATTAAGACACTGACAAATGAGTGTTACACCTGCTTACACCTCTTGGACTAATGTCAGTGAAGTTAAATCAGTGAACAAAGAAAAAAACCCTACAACTAACCCTTTTATTTAGACTACAGATTTAACGTAATTTGTCTGGATAAGAAACAAAAGCTATCTAAACTTAGGAGCTGAGAGTATACTTACTACCAGCCAACTACCTGCAATTTCTACAGTGTTCTCAAAGACAATACATCTTAAGTATTAATTACTAAAAGTAAGAAACAATTGGCTAATCTAGACTCCAGTGAATTGGGACATTTGTATAAAGCTGTAAGACACCATTTCTAAGTCATACCCAGAGGTACCTAACTTCCTACACCTGAACAGCAACTTCCTAGGTTATGACGAGAAGCGATTATCTTTCAGGTGATCAATCTCCATTTATTAGTTGAGTAATTTTCAGTTATGTTCTCTCCTCATAAATGTACTGCTGTAAAACAGTCATTCTCTTGCTGTTGTCACTCATACCTTTAACAACTCTGTTTTGCAAACCTGCCAGAATTCAATGTTATGCAGTTTGCTCACAACATAATTGGTTAACTTGATAATGTGATTTTAGGCATCTGGGTTCACTAAACTAAAACCTTCCATACTCAAGTCAAGGTCACATGCTGGGTACCTTTAGAGAACTTAAATTTAAATACATATACATACATACATATATAGACATACACACTGATACAAATTTATATATACATATTATATATGTATGTGTATGTATACACACACTTGTTTATATATAAATTGAAAACCTCACCATACCTAAATATGCTGCTTCTTAAAGGCTAACAATCAGTCAAGCTAAGTAATATCACATAAAATCAAGAAAAAAGCCACCTGTGTTTAAACTAATGAATGTTGTTGGCTTTTTGCACTAGAAGCTTTCTGTAGGTGTTCACAGGCTGATATTGCTTATTTCAAATACCTTTATGAGAATTATGCTTATTTTTAAGTAGAGAGCTTTCTAGAAGGTCAGAGAGCCTGTTACTCGAGCTCCATTTCAACATGCATTACAATGCTAATTTACAAAACAGATTTTTCTAAATCAGATCTTCTGTTTGAACAGTAGTAATTTAATCAGGCTTTCCCTAAGAACATTGTCTTGAACCTATTGAAAGAATAGCTGGCTAGAAAATATTTCTGAGCTTGTGCTTGACTTTAGGTGTCAATGGTTTGAATCTACTGTAGCTAGCTTTCTGTCAGCAGATATGCATTCAAACTACTAGAATACAATACTGAAGGTAGTACCCAAATGGGGCTTATGATGTTACAAATGGCACATATATGAATTGTTTAATTATAGCTATATTACAGAGGGCTTTATCCATTAACCTGGTTTAGAGATTCCATAAAATGGCAAGCTATCTCAAGGTTTCAGTTGTCACTCAATATGCAAGTCATCCTTAAGCAGAGGCAGCACATGACTAAACCTGCTTTGGAATTCAAGTCTCTCACACATGTCCTAGAGTATTTCCAAACTCTAGTCTGAAAATTATATCAACTTCCAGACATCCATTATCTGCTAAATATTTAGAAATAGTGGGTTTTTATGTGATATTACTTCACTAAGATCAGTAGAAGAGTACACAGTTTAGACTATGGATGTAACTTGAATATTCTTCTATCCCAGCAACTCAAGTGAATATCAACATTATAGGTAAATTTTACTGCTAATTCATTTGACCCTGAGGAGGTCAACTTTAAATATTTGTACCTGTGGTCTATCAGTATTTCTGAATTCAAATTCAAATCTGTCTGCAGATACGGTCAATTATTTAAAAAAAATCACAATAGGGAAGCAGATTATCTGAGAAGAAGGAATGGAACTTGTTATTCTTACTCAATTCTCTGCTTTGCCCACCTAAACACTCATATTCTGACTCACCAGCGCTTAACTTTATTGATAGAATGAAAGTTAGATTTATCTTTGCTGCTTATATTTTCAGTGTTAGAGCTCTCTTCTCCTTAGAGTTTCTAGTATACCCATAAGCCAACAGTAACAGTCATTACAGTATCTTTTTGTAGCATTAAGGGATCCAGATGCCTCATCTGTACCTGAGTAGCAGGAAGCACAAGGAAGCAGTTGCTGCTCCTGTCCTTTGCCCAGTGTATTAGTCATATAGGACAAGCAAGAAGGAGGAAATCAAACAAGCACTATGAAACAAACCTACACATATAGAAAGACACAGCATTTCTACTGAGAGAACTTTTACTGTATAAATAAGCTGTTTTCAGAAGCTTAAATACCTTCCAAAATAGTAAATACATTTACTAACAATACAATTTTAGGAAAATTGAACAATTTTGAGGGAGGGTTTCTTCATCATACTTTAAATGCTTAAGTACTTCAGTTAATTTGAGAAAATATTCTGATTATAAATTTTATTTCTATACTGAAACAATATCAGTAGTATTTAAAAATAATAATAAAAAAAAATCCAAATGAAAGCAGTAACTTTAACAAACCTGGGAGGCTTTATTTGACAACTTCAAGATTTTGAGCAACTGTTAGGAACATGCTCCCAACAAACAAATTTAAAATGTTTGAGAAGAATGCTGACACAGCTGAAAAAATTGTTATAGTAAAAATCAATTTTCATTTATGCAGTTTAAATATAACAAACTGAGTCAATAGAAGCATTTAGCTCACCAGACACAACAAGCTGGATTTTAATAGGGAAATAGAAATTCTTTGAAACACACTTCCCATCTATCAAATAAGATCATTATAGTAGCTTTCTTTTCCTTCAAGGCAAGTGCTAAGGCACATTCCCATCTCTTAGAACAGACATCTAATAAGCAGCACCTGCCCTGCATCTTAAACACTGTTTTTCCCCACACCTACCCAGTCACAAAACAATTCTGCATTAAGGTGCTCTGAATTACTCCATTGAAACTTGCAGAACGGAATATTCATCAGGAGCTATAACAGTCATTCTTTTTTACTCAACAGTCCTAATCACTAGAACAGTATTAACCTTCTGTCTCCTTCAACATAAAGGATAGGAAGGGAAATTGATTTCCTTTGAAGGTAAAAAAAAAGCCACTAAACAAAACAAATAACAACAACAAAAACACAAACAAAAAACCCACACCACAAAAAAAACCCAAACAAAAAACAAAAAAAAACAAACCAAGAATAGGAAAATCCTTCCTGGAGTCTCTTAGAGCTTGATGAGTGTATACAATTACAAACTAACAAATGTCTATTAAAAATAAGAATCAAACAGAATTACAGTTAGTAGTTCATATGGAAGTGTTCAGACTAATGGTTCCTTGAGTACTTCCCTCTTAATCTGTGATAGGGAGCAGCTGTCAGGATGGACTTGTTTGGGTGCCAGAAGGCAGTCAGAAGAAAAGCCCTTTCCTGCCTATGTCATACTTTGTATTGGAACTTAATACAGGCAACTATGACATTAATACTGTTGTATTGTTTGTTACTACAAAGAACCAAATAAATAAATAATCATCAAAATAGGGCTATCTTCTCTGAAGTTACTGAACACAGGGCTTGCATGCACAACTTCAACACCAGTAACCATTAATAACTAGTAGAATAAATATTCTTTTTTTTTTTGTTTGCTTATATGGCTTTGCTTTGGGATTTAACCACTGCACTACAGAATTCCAACTGAGCTTCATGACCCTACCAGTTTTATATTTCTTTCCACAAAAAAGGTAACTTCAAATGAAGATAAGAAAATCCCATTATTTGCTCTGTGAAATGGATTTCGATCTTCTTTTTCTGGTGATAGCAGAAAGCTCTGACTTGTTTCCTCAACACATACTCAAACTAGTGGATAACTAGACAAAAGCTAGGCAGACACACAACAAAACAGAAGCCAATAGCACCCACATTAAAATAATTAATTTATACTAGGCATGGGTTTTGCTGAAGCCTTCCCAGGATCCTGAAATTATGTGGATTGGAACCAACCTACTCAAATCAGAACACAGAAGAGGAAAACAGAAAACTACTTAAGAGTCTTCAGGTTAACCCTGAAAACTGTTGGTTTGTTGTTTGGTTTTTTTTGGGTAGGGGGAAGAAATATCAATTTTAAACAGTTATATATCGGCTTTCTCCTTGCTTAGTAAAAGGAAGTATACAATACTGAAAGCAAAGATAACAGAGTCTCAAAACCACGTAATTACCTTTTGAGTTTTTATGCCAATGCAGTAAGCATAATAATACAGAAGTCCATTGTGGATACATAATAACAACAGTAAAATTTTCAGTTTCATTACCAGACTTACTTTGCTCCATGTGCAATCTGTCTCACCCTTGCCTCTTTCCTTAAGCTAGCTAAACCTACTGCCAGAATCATAGAATCATTGAGGTGGAAAGAGATCTTCAAGATCATCCAGTCCAACCGCCTACCTACATCACCACTAAACATCTCACCCAGCACCACATCCAGACACATCATGAACACTTCCAGGGGTGGTGACTTTACCACCTCCCTGGGCAACACATTGCAATAACTATTCACTCTTACAGTGAAAATTTCCTGTTGTCCAATCTGAATCTCCCCTGTGGCAACTTAAAGTCATTTCCTCTCCTCCTTTCACTATTCGCACGGCAGAAGAGACCGATGCCTGCTTCACTAAAACCTCCTTTTAGGTAGTTGTAGAGAGTGATGAGGTCCTCCCTGAGCCTCCTTTTCTCTAGACAGAACAACCCCAGCTCCCTCAGTCATTCCTCATAAAACATGTTTTCCAATCCCTTCACCAGCTTTGTTGACCTTCTCTGGACACGCTCCAGCACCTCAATGTCTTTTTTGAAGTGAGGGATCCAAAACTGAACACAGTACTAGAGGTGAAGACTCACCACTGCTGATTATAGTGGGACAACCACTTCCCTATTGCTGCTGGCCACACTGTTCTTGATGAAGGATGACATTGGTCGTCTTGGCCACCTGGGCACACTGTTGATTCATATCCAGCCGGCTGTCAACCAACACCCACAAGTCCCTTTCTGCTGAGCAGCTTTCCAGCCACTCTTCCCTGAGCCTGTATCAGTGCCTGGGGTTGTTGTGGCCCAAGTGTAGGACCTGGCACCTGGCCTTATTGAACCTCATCCTGTTGGTCTCTGCCCATCAATCCAGCCTGTCCAGATCTCTCTGCAGAGCCTTCTTAACCTCAAGCAGATCAACATTTCCACCTATCTTAGTGTCACCTGCAAACTTACTGAGGGTACACTCGATCTCCTCATCTAGGTCATCAATAAAGTTATTAAAGAAAACTGGAAGGTAGCCAAGTTGTTTTGGCAACAAACACTTTAATAAGCCTTAGCAGATTTGCCTTCTAGATTAAGAGCGAAATACACCAGCAATCTCATTTTTCTGTTCCCAGAAGGAAACTATTCTTTAACTTATGGAACACCTAACTTAGAAAACAACTAAGAAACAACCGTCTTTACTTGAAGGAAAACTTCTTTTACAGTGTATTAAAGCCTGCCACATTGTAGGGAGGCCCCATAACTGACTCCTCCTGATTTATTTCTTTTTCTCAAAATGAAACCCGCTGTTCATTTGAGGGTTTAAAGCACTCCTATGCCCTGGTACACTTATGCATATAAGTTTTAAAGTAGATCTTGATTTAGCAAGCATTTAAGGCATAATTACAAAAATAAATAAAAAAAACCCAAAACAGAACAAAAACCAAAACAGAACAGAACAACCAACCAAACAAAAAGCAAACCCAAAAGAGAGATAAGTATTTGAAATAAGGTTACCATGAACACAAATCTCTTTTCAAACTGACCTGCAGTCACTAAAATTATGAACCTAGACAGTGATAGCACTTAAGGTTATGTGCTGTGTTGGAAAGTTTCTCCAGTTTCTCTCAGAAAATTCTCAGGCTAGAGATAAAAAACATGTTAGCTAGAAACCTACTACAGTATCTTGGAAGTTTAAAATTGTCTGAAATGAGGAATCAGAATATTCTGAGAGACAATAAAAGCACACAGAAAGTATATAAGATCGTTTAAGGAAAAAAAATAGAAAAAATCTCTAGTTTTCTTGTAATTAAAGAAAAAACTCTCTTTTCAATGAGAATTAGACTCAAGCTATTCAGGTATTTTTAATTAGGATATCCTGTACAGGTGTCTAAATGACACACTTGAATGTATTTGAAAATATGACACCAAACCATATATGGATCCCATAGAACCAGGATTTTACATTTTTTATTTGTCTCCATCATTAAAATGTGCATTGGCGTGTACTAACTGAAATATCTCTTAACAGAAATAACAGGGAAGAATTGGTTGATCTAATATGAACATATGGAGCAGAGTAAAAAATATAATAAATAAGTGATTTCATTTTACAGACCTTTCAGACTTAAATGTTTCCTTTCTGACTAGCAGAAAAAGAAAAAAAAGAAAAATCACAGATAATTACTGGAAAGATTAAAAAAACCCAAACAAACAACCTCTAACAAAAATTCTGGAAGATTTACATTAGAATTTTTGGCAATTATCTTCAAGTTTTAATGCTATTTAGCAAAGCATTTGAACAGCATAATCATTTGCCACTTACCGAGCTGTTCTTTTAGCTCTGTAATGGCAAAGAAAAAGGGTAGGGTGCAAGAAACAGAACAAATGACAAGAACATGGCATGTCATTTTTGATGACATGAGAGATACTATAGTTGAAGATGTTCATTATACAGGGGAAAAAATTCACATCATTACCTATGACAGGAAAGAATCTGAATGATCGGGCTTGTGACATGATATTGAAAAGAGATGCTAAAAGAGTTGACATAGTTAGCTCACAACCTGATAATCATAAACTTGCAGAGATCTCATAATCTCCCAGGAAAGACATTGATCTGAATTCACTGAGAATGAGAGCGGGGCTGAATCCTGGTTTCCCATTTGTTGTAAGAATGCTTTATCCTCCTGTTGCGGGTTAACCTCAGTGGGCAACTAAGCACCACACAACTGCTTGCTCACTTCTCCTCCTCCCCCAGGGTAATGGGAAAAGAGGAGAGGAAGAATAAGAGCAAGACTTGTGCATCAAGATAAAAGAAAATAATTATTATTTAAGAAATGAAGGGTAAGTGGAAGAGAGAAGAAAACAAAACGAGTGATGCAAAGGCAATCACTCCCCAACTTCCATGGGCAGAGGGATGTCCAGCCAGTTTCTGAGCTAAAGATGGCTAACTCTCCTTAAACCTCTTCTTTTCCCTTTTATTGCCAAGCATGATTTTATATGGTATGGAATATCTCTTTGGTTAGTTCAGGTCTGCCTGGTTGTGTCCCCTCCCAATCTATTACGCACCCCCTCAATCTATTCACTGTGTAGACAAAGTGGGAAATAACAAAGACCTTGATGCTAACACTGTTCAACAAAAGCTAAAACATTAGTGTGTTGCCAAGCAAATCTGTGTCATTGACCTTACCAGTAAGGTTAAGTATGCCAGGGAATGTCATCCCAGAGGACACAATTTAGAAGTTCTCCGTGAGAGTTGTTGTCACCAACACACTAGCTATGAGGTAGTGATGATAAATTGTCAGAATTAATGAATGTTGAAATATGTTCCAAGAGGCATTTTGTACTGAGGGCTGCAAAGAAGGTTAACAGAGGAGCGAGCCAATTAATGCTACTACATGTATGTAATACACAAAAAATAGTTTCAGAAAGGAGATGGAATGCTTTTGGTTTGCCATTTGGAAAGTTCATTTCCAGCATCTAGCTACTCTAGCGAAAGACTCTGAACATCAAACTGTTATGAAAAGCAGGTCATTAGTGTACACAGATCAATGAGGTTTTAGGAACATAAAGTATCTATTTTGTAGTAAATAAGAGTAAGACAACTAGGGGTAGGTACAGTATTATCAATTATTATCAATTATCAGTGTTTACTAATAATTACCAGTGAATGCTTTTACTGCACAAAATGTGAAAATACTGTATTCTCAGTAGGAGTAAGAAATAGTGACTTGAACCTTTATCACACCACTTTTTCTTCCTCCCTTACCTATTCTCTTATTGTTGTAATCATTAATACTTCAGAGATATATTTTTTAAAAAGTTTTGAATAAGAAATTTTGGAACAAGGAGTATATAGTATGCAAATGAATCAGCATTAAAATCTGAAGTGGAATTTGGAGAGAGAACAGAATATTAAGACCTTCATCTACGACAATGCAGAGAAGAGATTAAGAGGTATCATAGAACAAAATTAGGTCTAAATTATATAAGATCCTGAAGAAGATGGAGATCTTATATCTAATGCACTGTGGAAGAGGGCATCTGTACCTGGACTCTTCTTTGATGTGAAACAGAAGAAATGAGAGATGAGGAAGATAATTTTAGCAGCTGTGATTTGAATAGATTAAGGAGCTAAGAATAGCATCAGAGAGAGTAAAGAAGAAGTTGGAGTAAAAATTTATCTGCCACTCATGTAACTAGCAATGCTATATAGAACTAAATATCTCAGCAATTTTTTCAGCATTTAAGATTGAAGCTTTCACTGTAGCTTATCTTTAAGTTCATTTATTCACTTCCACTACTTTACTTAAGATTCTTGTAAAATTAAAATTTGCCAGAGTTAATGTCACTTCAGGGCAAACTTAAAAAAATAGAATATTTCCATATGACCAAATGACTGTGTGATTACAGTGCATGTTAATCTATAAGTATCAGCTTGATTTCATTTATGTATGTACCATAACTATCAATGAAGATTTCAGCTTAAGTTTCTACTGACAACCCCAACACAAAGTTGCTTGACCATTATAAAGACCTCTCTACTGTATTCATGTTGTCTTGTTAATAGCTCACTTAAGCTTATGTAACTTTGTTACATATTTTTTTGAATCTTGCTGAAGAAGTGTTCTGTACATTTTATTGAATGATGTTCATTTCAGTCAAAGAATCACTGACTGGAGTCACGGCCTCTTTGTATCGCTGACACTTGCAGAAAGTGCACTGTGATAATGATGACCTACATAGTAGCTGAAAGTCATTGGCAAAAGGAACTACTCTTCTACTATGTGTGCACTGCAGTAGAGCTCTGTGTCTCTATCCCCTCCCTCCTTATTGTGGCTGGGAGAAGCCTGAGTAAAAGGTCTGTTTTGCTAAATCCCTTCAGACTAAAGTAACACTACTGTCTATCAGCAGTTTTAACACAGTTACAAAATTAATACATTTATAGCTAATGCACTTACAATACACTCAGTTCTAACAAAATCTTTTGTGTTCAGTGTGACACAAATACTAAAATACAGTTTTCCCTTTCTAATATGATTTCTTGTATCTCATAAAACAGAAGTTAGACTTCATAAAATCATTTTCTTTGTTTAAAAGTACAAGAAGATAAGTCTTTGTTTCTTACATTCTGAAAAATCTGGATTTTAATAGGCAAGTATTTTGAATAGGCAAGTTTGATAATACTTGCAGTTCGTTTCCAAACATCCTCACATTTAATTACACTAAATTAGATAAGATTAGAAAAAGTTTTTTATATATTTTTTTTGCTGCAGTTTTCTTTTAGTGAGGGCATTTGTTTGGGTAGGACATTTAGAACCTGAGATCTGATGCATTATCAAATATTTTACTGGCAGCATAATACTGACGTGGATGAAAAAGTTTGCTTTGTACAAGTACAGAATGTCTTTCTAACATGTGGCTCAAGCTAATGCAGCTTTCTAATGCTTCCTGTAAAGCTTCTTTACTTATAAACAAAACTATGTCAATCCGGGATCACACCTCTTTCTTCTCTTAACTACCTAAAGCTATAAACAGACACCTCTACAGGTGCTGTTGTAGCAGTAGAAGATATCTGTCCCTTTTTCACTTGCTGGAGCATACTCCCTTCTACAGCTCAGCTGGTAAAAGTATTTCTGGCAAATTCTGTCTAATTCACATTCAAAGAAAAGCCAGTCAAGTTTTCAAATGATACAGAAAAACACACCAGGCTGTTTATGACAGAGATTACCACAGAATCTGCTACCATCAGGTTAACAACTGAGCTTAAACAATGTGTATGTAGGTCTCAGCTAGCTTGTCACAGAAGTAGTCCTAAAACATCTACAACTTGGTTGGACATTCTGAGTAGGGTAGACTCCAACATAGAGAGGATTTAGGAGCAACAACCATCAGCACAACTAAATCTGAATGATAGTGTCTGTCCTTACCCCCAAGCCAACTATTTAAATTGCCTGTGCTTACCTGAGTGATTTTGCCTGAATAGGATGAAGGATCAATCACAGGAACCACTCTGCTAGAGGTTACTGCCTCCCAGTTCTGCTGACAAAAGGGTAATAATGAGCAGCTGGAGGGCATAACTGTAACAGGGGCCTTCCTCCCACATGTCAATTGTAGCATGATATCTGTCTACAATCTGACTGACTTAACTATACTAGCTTTAGCTTTGCAATATAGACCTAGATTAGTTAAAGTTGCTTTCTAAATTGCTCTGTATATAAATCCTTAAATTTCTGTGATTGAATCTGTATTTTTATTCACCTGTGTTTTCTGGGTGCATGTTTCTTTATATTAGTTTAAATTATTAATAAATAATACAGCATGATTTCTCTTATTGTGACATGAAATATTTAGATAAAACCACAGAATACTGTGACTTTACTACTAAGCTTAATGTTTCTCCATTGCTGTAGAACTTTGATCTTATCAATAGTACAAAGATAAGGAAGAGGAAAAAAGAGCTGAAGCAGAACATGAAGTTGTCATTGCAAGATCTGTGCAGCTTTACTCCAAGGAAGTGATTAAAATATCTATTCTTATATAAACTAGTTGAAAACTGAACTCAGTTGGAAAAGCATACCTAATGATCACAGACAACTCCCAGAACAGTAATCAGATGCTCGTTTAAGATACCTTTGTCAAGATTCTGAGACAGGTTATATATAGAAGGTTTCAATATTATTTTCATCTGGCGATGGACAGCCACAGACAAGTATTTAGGTTGTCATTTCACAATATAGCTGAGTGATCTGTGTCCAGTTACGTGATAAAAGTTCATCTGAACACAAAGAAGAGCACAGAGGAGCAATGGTGTGTGTGAAAACCCAAACAATAGCCTTATACATCTACACCCAGACCCATCTTTGGAGGATGAGCAATCTGTAAAAGGTCCATCTTCATAAACAAGAAGGAGCAAGGAAGAGGAACAACATGCAAGGGAAACCCAGTAAACCACTCAGAGAAATGAACACTGCCCTCTCTAGGCCATCTCAGAGGACCCTCAATCCCAGTGGCCAGCTGTGACACTCATCAGATAAATCAGAGGGTGCAGCTCGCTGGTTCATCTTTTGGACTGAGGGGGGTTACTGCCTACCGGGGTGTGGGACTTGTGATTGGATGCAGGATAAGCACTTTCAGGGATTGTACAAGACAACAGGAAAGGACCTGTTTAGGGAAGGACCAAAGGAATGGAAAGGATGTTTTTGGTGTTTTGGGGAGTAGCAATCATGGAAAAATAGAATCATAGAATCATTTAGGTTGGAAAAGACCCTAACTACTACTAACACTACTAAGTCCACCATTAAACCAGGTCTCTAAACACCAAATCTACACATCTTTTCAATATCTTGAGAGTGGTAACTCAAACACTTCTGTAGGTAGCCTGTTCCAATGCTTGTTAAATCTGTCGGTGAAGAAATTTTTCTTAGTATCCAACCAATTTTTCTTAGTATCCAACCCTGGCACATCTCAAGGCCATTTCTTCTTGTCCTATCACTTGTTACTTATGGGAAGAAACTGTCACCCACTTTGCCACAAGCTCCTTTCAGATAGTTGTAGAGAGCCCTAAGGTCTCCCCTGAGCCTCCTTTTCTCCAGAAAAAACAACCACAGTTCTCTCAGCTGCTCCTCATAGGACTCGTTCTCTGAAGGAAGAAGAGCATAGAAGAGGCTGGTTGTTTGTACAATGCTTATCAGTGCACTTATCTGGCCATGACCTACACTCCATCAGCACAATCTGTCCTATCTTCTCATTAAATTCCATTTCTAACTATTTCCTTGTGTAAGAGTTTTTCTTGTGTGTGCCTGTATGTGTATGGGAGGTCTGAGTGCCGGTGACTGGAGTGCCAGAGAGTCTGTGTGTCTGAGTCAACAATGATGCTGAGTGTGGGTACATAAGTCAGTGTATCATCACTATTGAATATCAAGTCAGAATAGCTGGTGAGTTGGGACGAGATGTACATTTGTGTGTGTCTGTCTGTATGCGTGTGGCTGAGGCAGCTGGAAGAGTTAGCTACTGAAGGGCGGGCTTGTCCCACAGCAGAGCAGGGAATCGCAATAAAACAAGGCTAATTTCAAGAGTTTTGAGAGCCAGGAGAGTTGAATAGAGCTCGAGTTCCAGGGACAAAACAAGTCAAATTTCAGGGGCTTTGAGAGACGGGAGAGCCGAGCAGAGAGCCG
>VZRW01001250.1:1582-11586 GCA_013398125.1 Aegotheles bennettii | reverse complement strand
TTTTGAGGTCCCTTCCAGGCCCTGACATTATGTGGTTCTGTGATACCAGGAGTGCAACTACAGCTGTCTCTCCCTGTGTCTGTCTGTGCAGCTGCGTGCACCAAGTGTTCATCTGGGCTTGGTTCTCAGGAAAAGCAGAGTAATGAGGAAAGTGATACCTACGCAACCAAAGAACAATTACTACTTAGCTAAATTTACTACCTAGAGGGGTGCACTTGCAGTCCTCAGTGGGACCACAATGATTCTGTGGGATCGGAATGCACAGATGGAGAGTTTGTTTCATTTTTCACGTCCACAGCAGTGCCACCACCTATGGAGTGCTGTGAGCGGGAGAGGTTTCTGCAAACTGTGCCTCTGCCAGCATTACCCCACCGTGCCACCTCTTCCCCTCCCTACGCCTTCATGACGTTTGATGGAGGTTTGCACCCAGTGTGGGAGAGGTTGGCCCTGAGTCCCCAGAGGAGACACCTGGGACCTGCAGCCTGCTGCTGGTGTGATTCGTGTCTCCCAGCAGTTACAGAAGGGTGTTCAAAGCATCTCTAGACTTGTCTGCTTGAACTCCACACAGCTAACCCCTTACACCTCCAGCCCCGAATCAGGAAACAACTACAACAGCCCCCGTCTTTCTGATCCTGTGGAACACGATGTACATTTTACTTGAAATTAGTAGAATTCAGGAAAAAGCACACAGCACAGAGACACTTGTGTTGGGAAGAAGAGCACAAGAGAAACCACAGCGGCATGGGGCTCACAGAACACCCAAACAATGAGAACTGAGGCAAAACAAATCCCTGGTGGTCAGCGGGCTGCCCTTGAGACACAGACCCGTTAGATGGGTGAAAGGGAGGAGAAAACACTCCTACCCCTTACCCTGGTGAGGACTGGTTACAGGCTGGGTTCAGTCTTGGGCCCTAAGCCAAAGTTTTAATGAGATTCAGCTACTAAGGCTGCATTAACACACTAAAATCACACCCCCAGGCTAGAGACCCCTGCTCACAAACCCCTCTGAGGTGGGGGTCTCTGAGCATGTGTGGGGACATCCTTGAGCACTGTAACTTCAGAGGGAAGCGAGAAATTAACTGAGCAATCATGTATAGGGGTGGTAGAATATCGTTAGTGCTAAAGTAGGGTTACACCATTTCTGTCTGTGAGAGCAGCCCCGGTGTTTCGGGGAGCTGAGCCAGCTCTGTGGGATCCCACCCAGCTCCCTTTTCTGCACAGAACTGGAATAAAAGCAAATATCTCGACCCTGTGGGTTGGCGCTGCACACCGGGCACCAGACCCGCTTTGGGATAACACATGGGTCTAAAGTACTTTTCTGTCACACCCTCTGCTTCACCTTCCCAAGGTGTCTGCACCTCTTTCAGGTTGCTGTTGTAGGGCAAGGGCATGCAGCCTGCATGAAGCTCCTGGCAATACACTGGTGGCAGAAAAAGATGAACACAGCCACTGTTGCTTTATGATGATTCATTTTTCACTCACTTCCTGGAGGGAAGTTGCTTTAAAACTATTCCCATACTGAAGATGTTACATAAGGCTGCACTGTGGCACAGACTTCCTTTCCTCCAAAACTTTGCAGATTTGAATAATGGAGGATCTTGTAGTACAGAAAAAGGTGTGACAATAACATCAGTTCTTCAATTGAGACAATTTTTCTAAATTATTGCACCTAGGTTGTCTTCCAGAAATAAGCAAAGATATTTCTGCAGTATGAAGCTACTTCAGCCATTAATCTAACATGCACTCCAGACTACAGCCTGCATGGAAGTTCGGGAAGGCTGTTTCTGCGCTGTATGGGTCAGCAGCCTTGCAGACACATAACGTGACATGCACTTCATTTACTTCTGGAGCTGAGGCATTCAATTTTTCTGTTAGTTCTAAATTTAAATCAAGCATTTCAAGATAATATCATTACAAGACCTAGGTCCAGATTTTTTTCCATGTGTCTTTTAACTCATAATGAGATGAGGCAATAGCTTTGACCTAATATGTTATTGGGGTGATTACCACGTTTGGAAAACGGACCACCTGTTTGCAGTGTCCAAAAAGCCACCTTAAGGCCTTAAGGTACTTAAGGTTTTCTCTCTTTAAGGTTTTAAAACAACTGCAATCTTAACTCATTTTTCTAAACAGAAACACACTGATGGATGTCCAGAGTTAAATTCCTTGATACCTTGATACCTCAAACAGATCCAGGGAAAAGTTACGATGACTGATTTTTTATTTCTTTTTCTCTGATGTGACTTTTATTTTGTTTTAAAGTTTACAAACTTAAAATACTGCAATGATCAGAGAGCGACTACACTCAGTATTGTAGTTTTTTCAGGTTAATTCAGACCTCACGGGTTTGGGTCAGAACGATCACTACAAGAACATTTGGCATTGATGCAAGCTCTCTTGCAGACCAGGCATGCTTTCTTCTTCCAACATCATAACTAATTATGCCTAAAAAACAAAACAAAATTTGAGTCTAGATTTCCATATCTTCAGGTGGTCTGCCAGAATCAGTTGTGTGGTATGATTCTCAGGGTTCTTGCTGCGGTCCAGTGTTGAAAACAGTGATATTCTGGATAAGGAATTAATTGAATGGCCACATCAAAAGAGTTGCAGTCAATGGTTCAATGTCCAAAAGGGGATCAGCATCAAGTGGGATCCCTCAAAGGTCTGTACAGGGACCAGTACTGTTCAGTATTTTTATTAATGGCACAGACAGTGGGACTAAATGCAACCACAGCAAGTTTGTGGATGACACCAAGTNAACTCATTTTTCTAAACAGAAACACACTGATGGATGTCCAGAGTTAAATTCCTTGATACCTTGATACCTCAAACAGATCCAGGGAAAAGTTACGATGACTGATTTTTTATTTCTTTTTCTCTGATGTGACTTTTATTTTGTTTTAAAGTTTACAAACTTAAAATACTGCAATGATCAGAGAGCGACTACACTCAGTATTGTAGTTTTTTCAGGTTAATTCAGACCTCACGGGTTTGGGTCAGAACGATCACTACAAGAACATTTGGCATTGATGCAAGCTCTCTTGCAGACCAGGCATGCTTTCTTCTTCCAACATCATAACTAATTATGCCTAAAAAACAAAACAAAATTTGAGTCTAGATTTCCATATCTTCAGGTGGTCTGCCAGAATCAGTTGTGTGGTATGATTCTCAGGGTTCTTGCTGCGGTCCAGTGTTGAAAACAGTGATATTCTGGATAAGGAATTAATTGAATGGCCACATCAAAAGAGTTGCAGTCAATGGTTCAATGTCCAAAAGGGGATCAGCATCAAGTGGGATCCCTCAAAGGTCTGTACAGGGACCAGTACTGTTCAGTATTTTTATTAATGGCACAGACAGTGGGACTAAATGCAACCACAGCAAGTTTGTGGATGACACCAAGTTGGGTGGTGCAGCTGATAGGCTAGAGGGAAGGGATGCCATCCAGAAGGACCTTGACAAGCTTGAGAAGTGGGCCCCTGTAAACATCATGAAGTTCAACAGAACAAGTAGAAGGTCTTGCACCTGGATTGGAGCAATCCTAAATGTTGAGACTGACAGATGAATGAATTGAGAGCAGCCCTGCAGAGGACTTGGACATACTGGTGCATGAAAAGTTGCATGTGAGCCAACAACATGTGCTCACAGCCCAGAAAGCCAGCCATATCCTGGACTACATAAAAATAAGCAAGACCAGCAGGTTGAGGGAGGTGATTCTACCCCTCTACTCCACTCTCATGAGACCCCACCTGTAGTACTGCATGCAGTTCTGGGGTTCTCTCTGGGGTTCTCAGTACAAGAAAGACATGGATCTGTTAGAGTGCATCCAGTGGAAGGCCACAAAAATTATCAGAGGGCTGGAGCAGCTCTCCTGTGAAGAAAGGCTGAGAGTGTTTGGGTTGTTAAGGCTGGAGAAGAGAACACTCTGGGGGGACCTGATTGTGGCCTTTCAATATATAAAGGGGGAAGTGGAGAGGGAAGTGCTAGTCTTCTCTCTGGCATCCAGTGACAGGATGCATCGGAATGGATCAAAGCTGCATCAGAAATGGTTCAGACTTGACATGAAACATTTCTTTACCAAGAGGGTGGTCAAACACTGGAGCAGGCTTCCTGGATAGGTGGTCAATGCCCCAAGCCTGTCGGTGTTTAAGAGGCATTTGGACAATGCCCTTAATAACATGCTTTAATCTTTGGTGAGCCCTGAAGTGCTCAGGCAGTTGGATTACGTGATTATTATAGGTCCCTTCCAATTGGAACTATGCTGTTCTGTTCTGTTCTATTCAAGTGGAAAGTCTTCCAGTGCTTTCACTCATCTCTAGAGAACCTCTGATTTTGTCTCTAGCAGAGAGTTCTGCATTGTCTGAGTAATGGAGCTATCAACACTGGACTTTTTTTGGAGTGTCAGATGAATTTTTGGAGATTCTGTTATCACGGGAAATGGTATGCCTTGAAAGAAGTAATACTGTCCCTTGAGATTGCTGCTGCAGGAGCAGGGAACTGATTGGATAGACTTTCATAGTCTATTTGGCTGAAGTGACCTGCTGACCTCTCTGTAGGAAAAGATGGCCTTCTACTCAGTGTTACTCTACTGCTGTTACTGAGACACCTGAACAGGACTCCTGTCATAAGCAGAGCAAATAATTCACCTTTAAATGAACAGAGAGCTCTTCTTTTATCTCATCTTAAGCTACCCTAGATGTATTACACATATCAATAATATCTATTTTCCTATTGTCCAATGCCTGAACGCTGCACAACTGCCCCATTGCAGAGAGATAAATGTCACATATAATGTCTCAGTACCTGCCTCCATGGGGTGGATTGAAAGGTCCAGAGTTTCCAAGCTAGCAGGACTGAGAGCAGCCCCTGGCTTGTTGCAGGTCTCATCAGAGACCAATGTTGACTACAGGGCAGACAATGTCCTGCAGTCTGCCATGTGCATTGTGTGCACTTGCACAGTAGCCCAGAGTAGAGGTTGGACTCCCATATTATTTGTTGGATTTAAAATAAAATCTGACAATTACAAGATGGCTTGTTCACCTATTCCTCCTTCAAGGACAGAAAGTCTGGTTCTGGGAAGCGGCAGAGGAAAAGCCACATTCCCAAACTCCCAGCTACACTTCCTCATATGCTCTGCAGCCTAATGGGTGATTCAAGCCAGCTTTTGCATGGGACTGTGAAAGCAGGAAGGAAGGATGGAGGCAATTTTATCTTCCCAATGCTCACGAGTTAAAAGCATTTATTATAAAATGAGTCCTGAATAGGAAATTCAATCAACTGATCAATTGCAGCGTGTGCTTGGTGTTGGTAGCTCATCTATTTGATTTCTAACAGTAATTTCCTAGACCTCTGGCAACATTTCTATGTCACTCTTTAATGCTCCTAGTGATCTATGGCATGACTCTGAGCAAGTGACATGGGTGGCCACACAATTTTATCCAAGGAATTCCTTTGCCCTCCTTTAAGCTCACTAGCCTGAGTGCTTCGCTTTGTTTCTTTCAATTACCCTGCTGTCTACACCTCTGAGTTCCCCTTTTTACCCTCCAGCCTACATAGCAAAGGTATGAACTAAATGTGACAGTAACACTACTGTTCTCAAAGCTGTTGGTTCTGGAGAACAAAGAGTGAAGCTCAATTCGGAATCACTCCTTCATCCTTTCTGTCCCTTAAATATTGCAGTCTTCACACAGAACCTTTGTGTGGAAGAGCAGCTACCTGCTTGGAACCACATACTTGCCCGAAGACATCCATGGCAGGACCTTTTTGCACGTGCATTTTTTTTCCCATTGATCCTTTCCTGTCCTGCAATCTCTGCAGCCCCTGTCTTCTCAGAGAGCTCTCCAAGGAAATGGGGACTGCGGAAGAGCCACGACCTCTTTTCTCATATGTTTTCTGTCCTCCAAATGCTATTTTTGGATGGTGCAAACAATTTACCTTCCCCTTTTCTCACATGCATGATCACTATGTTGTTAGCACCAACTTCAAATCCAGAGGGACAACACAAGAGAATATTTCAGCTGCATTTTTGTAGCTATTGTTTCCTGCTATTGGGGCTGAGCCCATTCTCTTATGGTTAAACTTGTCCTGGGGACAGATTAGTCCACACCTGCTAAGCGTTCTCGTCTGTTGGTACCCGTGATCTATAGATAGCACACAGGATAGTGCAGTGTTTAGACCTGGGTAAATACTAAAAGCCTAGCTTTGTCTTTGCCACATTAGCTGCACATGCGCTATATAGAAAGGGAAGGAAAAGAAGGTTGAAGGGAAATACATAGTTTGCTCAAGCTCTGCACCATCTTACTCTATGGCGAGACACCAGACCCTGGCCTTGTCCACTTCCCCTTGTGTTCCACATGAGCAGCAGCAGGCAAGTAGGGCTGTGCTCTCCTGCCTTTCTCCTTCTCACCCCTTAAGTGGGCAGCTCTTTCCATCACCACAATTTGGGGCTGAAAGGGTATGTTCATCCTCTCTTTCTTCAGCTCCAGTTACCTTAATGCAACTAACAAAGTTAAAGAACCTTGTGTTGTACTGTCACATCAGTATGCTGCAACTAATTTGCAAGTATAGTATGCCTGGTATATATCTGCTCTGACAGAGTCCTCTGTCACCATTGCTAAACATTTCTTTTAATACCTGAAATATCAAGCTCTTAAGTGTGCATACATGACTTCGCTCTTGCACAAATGATACCACCATCAGCTGTGAGCATCATACAGAGCCTTCTAATGGTGCGTGGGAGTGCTCTGTGCTAGTTCTGAGGAATCCCAGTGTGTCATCCTGATGCTGTTAGCAGGAAGCCATACAGGTCACCCATCCATTCCAGATTAGTCATAGACTCACCAGATACCAGCTTGTTTGTTTCACTGGAGTCCTTCAGTATGTTTCCTCCTGTAAGTTTGCAGTACTCGTGATGGCCACTAGAGAGACACAATTCTATATGTTTCTGTGAGTGTTCAACAGTATCTGAAATCTTCAGAATAAAGCAGGAATAGTTTACCAGGTAAAGTAACTCTTCTGCAGCAAGTTCTGATTTGTACAGAAGAAGTATGAAGTTCAAATGAGTATGTGAAATACAAAGGGGGAGGGACAGTGCAGGCTGAAGGACAGGCACTTTCATCATGCATTTTACTTAATCACTGTGAGGATGTTTCTCCTTATAGTTGCTGCTCTGGAATAAGCCTGATAGAGTCACATGCTTCCCACAAGGGACCCAGATAAAACAACTTCAGTAATTCTAAATTTCTTGTACTTTAGCCTTCAGATGTATTAAAACTCACACTGAAGAGGGGTGTTGTGAAGCTCTTCCAAGTTCCGATGGCGTATGTGACACTGTTCGGAGTAGATAATACAGCTTTATCTCACATTGTAAACCACAGCATATGTGTCCCACTGCTTCTGAACTAGTAGTAGCAGAAATATGGACCAGCTTTTTCAAATGACAATTAGACATGATGGTCAATATTTAAATTCCATATGAAGTTACATGATTGTCGTAGCTACTGACAACAATAGCAGATTGCAGCCAGACTGACTGGAACACCACTGGAGAAAAGTGAGCCTGTTATTGCAGTGCTGAAATGCAGATTTAAAAGCCAAGCTTTAGGCAGTTAGACTGCTGGCCTGTGACCGTTCATTCCTGTGCATCCCTGGCTGTCAATATGTTGTGAGCAGCTGCCCCTTTACCCCGTAGCAAGCTAGTTATTATTCCACAATACAAGTTACCTTCTGAAGCTATTCAACCTGTTACTGAATTGATAGAAGACTTGGAGGAATGGGGAATCATCAAGTCTCGTTCTCCCTACAGTTCTCCTGTGTGGCCAGTAAAGAAATCTGATGGCAAATGCTGACTAGCAGTAGGTTGCAGAACCTTGAGCAATGCCACTGCACTGCTCATTGCAGCTGTTCACATATAAGTGATAGAGCTAATATTCTGATGAACATCCCCTGTGCTGAACCACCATCAGCAGGATGCTTTGAACACCTTTGTGTGGCACCCAGGACATCAGGTGAGAATTCAACTGATATCACACAGAAAATGCTGGGTCAGTTTGCAGCACTTTCAAGGGAGAGGAATAAGGGAAACTAAGGATACTCTGAGAGGTGAAATTAATCTTTACTGAGGCTTGGATATGACCCAGAACCTAAGCCTCCTTTTTCCCTCCCCAGGAACTCTTACATGAGTAAGTGAAAGCTGTCATTCAACCTGCATACAACCTAAAGTATCCATCTAGAAAATATGCTGAATATTCCCTGGAACTTGGAAAATCTGGCATTGTGTCACATGGACCATCAAGCAAACCCACAGAGGCTGGTAACCTTTGCTGTAACATAGACAGTGAGGTCTGACATAACTAAAATCTCACATTCGTGCTGTCAGAATTCTGGCCTACAACTCAGTCTGTACCCTGGACAGGCTGGATCGATGGGCTGAGGCCAGTTGTGTGAGCTTCAACGAGTCAAAGTGCTGGATCCTGCACTTGGGCCACAACAACCCCCTGCAATGCTCCAGGCTTGGGTAAGAGTGGCTGGAGAGCTGCCCAGCAAAAAGAGACCTGGGGATGTTGTTTGATGGCAACTGAATGTGAGCTGCCAGTGTGCCCAGATAGCCCAGTGGCCAACAGCATCCTGGCTTGTATCAGCCATGGTGTGGCCAGCAGGACCAGGGCAGGGATTGTTCCCTTCTGCTCAGCACTGGTGAGGCTGCTCCTCAAATCCAGGGTTCAGTTCTGGGCCCCCCATGAGAAGAAGGACATTGAGGGGCTCGAGCATGACCAGAGAAGGATAACCAGGCTGGTGAAGGGTCTGGAGCACAAGTCTGGTGAGGAGCGGCTGCGGGAACTGGGGGTGTTCAGCCTGGAGATGGGCGGACTGAGGGGAGACCTTCTGCTCTCTGCAACTCCCTGACAGGAGGTTGGAGCCAGGGGGGGTCAGTCTCTTCTACCAAGGAGAAGTAACAGGACAAGAGGGAATGGCCTCAAGTTGTGCCAGGGGAGGTTTAAATTGGATATTGGGAAAAATTCCTTTACTGGAAGGGCTGTCCAGTGAGGCTGCCCAGGGCGGTGGTGGAATCACCATCCCTGGAGGTGTTTAAAAGTGGAACAGGTAGGGCCATGAGGGACATGGTTTAGCAGTGGGCTGGGCAGAGCTGGGTTACCAGAGTTTGGTTGAAGGTTGAACTCGGTGATCTTTGCCCGGAAACCCCTCTGGCCAGAGGGATGCAGGGCTGGGAGCCCAGGCCTGGCTGTGTGGGGAGGGTGTGCACAGGCTGCAGCCTCTGGGCAGGCAGAGCCCGGCAGCTGCCCCTGGCTGCCCCGCCAGCCCGGGTGTGTGAGGCCTGGGCTGGTGTGTGCAGCTGGTGGCCATTTCCTGCGGGTCCCAAAGCTCTGCGGGCAGTGTCTCGGCGCGGCTTCGCCCGCTGCCGGCAGCGGCCAGGGGCAGGAACAGGAGCCGTCCCCGTCGCATGGCTGCTGCAGGGGACATGGGGACACGGTCCCAGCCCTGCGTGGTGTCTGCTCCAAGGGGCACAGGGGCACGCAGGGGATGCTTGGCAGCTGTGCCTGCTCGGCTGGGGGAAGCAGGCAGCTCTGCTGCCTACAGGGGAGCCCAGCTCAGTGCTGCTCCTGGGCTGGTGGGGCCAGGTGGCTGCTGGCCGCAGCCCAGTGCAAACTGGGACTGGGAGCTGGGAGCTGGGCCAGGCTGGGGAACGGGGTAGAGGGGCTGGGGAGCACGCAAGGCTGCCAGTGCCGGTGACCCACGGCCAGAGGGGAACAGGGACTGTTGTAGTTTGAGGGGACGGGCAAAATCTTACAGCTTTGCTGCAAGGACCCAAAGGGGGAGGGGTGGAGTTTAGGACCCTTTGTGAAAAAGGGTCTGGGGTGTTGGTATTCCCTCCCATTCCCTGCCAAGCCCTATAAAGCCAGGAGGACAGGAAGTTCCCCCCCTCTCTTTCCTTTCTGCTGGTTCCTGATCCCCACGTGGAGCTGGCCTGGAGGAGAGGCCCTGCCTTT
>VZRW01001245.1:0-13180 GCA_013398125.1 Aegotheles bennettii | reverse complement strand
TCCAGGTTGGATCCTCCAAGTCAGATTTCCCAGGTTAGATCCTCCAAGTCAGGATCCTCTGGGTTGGGATCCTCCGGGTTGGGATCCTCCAGGTCGGGATCCTCCAGGTCAGAATCCTCCAGGTTGGATTCTCCAGGTTGGATCCTCCAGGTCAGATTCCCCAGGTTGGATCCTCCAAGTCAGATTCCCCAGGTCAGGATTCTCTGGGTTGGATCCTCCAGGTTGGATTCTCTGGGTCAGGATCCTCCAGGTTGGATCCTTTGGGTCGGTATCCTCTGGGTCAGTAAATTCTGAGTTGGATTCTCTGGGTCAGAATCCTCCAGGTTGGGATTCTCCAACTTGGGATTCTACGAGTCGAGATCCTCCAGGCTGGATTCTCCAGGTCAGGATTCTCTGGGTCGGGATCCTCTGAGTTGGATTCTCCAGGTTGGATCCTCCAGTTGGGATCCTCCAGTTGGGATCCNCAGGTCGGACTCTCCGGGTTGGATCCTCCAGGTTGGATCCTCCAGTTGGGATCCTCCAAGTTGGATTCTCCAGTCGGGATCCTCCAGTCAGGACCCTCTGGGCGGGGTTCCTCCAGTCGGGATTCTCCGGGTTGGGATTCTTCAGGTCGGACTCTCTGGGTTGGATTCTCCAGGTTGGATCCTCCAGTTGGGATCCTCCAGTTGGGATCCTCCAAGTTGGATTCTCCAGTCGGGATCCTACAGTCAGGATCCTCCGGGCTGGGATCCTCCAGTCGGGATTCTCCGGGTTGGGATTCTTCAGGTCGGACTCTCCGGGTTGGATCCTCCAGGTTGGGATTCTCCATGTCCGTGGTCACCACGGGCAGAGGTGGCCTCGTGGCCAGCGTGGGCTCCTGGAAGAACGTTCTCTCCTCATGAGGTTGCCACCCCCTGCAGTCACCCACGCATTTTTTTTCCCAGGAGAGGAACCTTTTCCAAACTCCTTTTATTTTATTTTTTTGTGGTTTTGGGGGATTTCTGTGCTTTTTTTCTTCTTTTAATACAAAAGTCCACGTTAAAACCTTTGACACCCAATTGGCCGAGTGCAGAGGAAGATGCCGGAGCGACGGCGACGCTGCCGGAGCGGCTTTGGCCGAGGTCTCCGTGCTCCCCCCGGGGCTCATTCTGCTCCATCCCAAGCTGGAGTGGTGGGGTGAGGGGGGGAGATGGGGGCTAAGGGATTGCTTTTTGTTTTCTTTTCTATTAAATCTCCTCGGAATGAAAGTCCATCACAATTTGGCTTCTGACTTCTACGAGAGCAGAGCGGCGCTAGAAAAATGCACTTCCCACCCATCCTCTGCTGGGATTATTATTATTATTATGGGATTTTTTTTCTTTTCCTTAATTTTTTTTTTTCCCTTTTAGAAAAAAAAAAAAAAAAAGATGGAACAAAACTTTTTCTTCTTCCAAAGCTGGGAGACTCCGATGCCACCTGATTGCATCTCTGGAGAGGCGTAAAAAAATCATTCGCGTTAAAGAGACGAGGACGAAAAAAAAATCACCATGATCTTGCTGTGGTCACTGTTCCAAGGTCACCACTTCCACCGCCTGCCCGTCCATGGTGACAGCACTGTCCCCTATCCGTGTGGTCACCGGTGCCATCGCCACCTGGACGGGGCCGTTGCCTTGGGCCAGGCTGGTCACCACGGTCTGGTACATGCTGACGGGGATCTGGACGAGACCTGAGGAGATGATGAGAAAATAAAGAAGGGTCAAGAGTGGGGTTGGGAGGGAAGGGATGGAGTGAGGCCACCACGAGGGATGAGGTTGGGGTGGTTGTGTGCTGTGGGATGGTCCCCCAGGGGGTTGGGGGATGCATTCGTGCTGCTCCAGACGTGATGCTTGGGATCTTCAGAGCACTCCCACCTGGAGTCCAGCTCTGGAGTCCTCACCACAATAAAGACATGGAGCTGTTGGAGAGAGTCCAGAGGAGGCCACGGAGATGCTGCGAGGGCTGGAGCAGCTCTGCTCTGGGGCCAGGCTGAGAGAGTTGGGGGTGTTCAGCCTGGAGAAGAGAAGGCACCGGGGAGACCTTGGAGCACCTTCCAGTGCCTGAAGGGGCTCCAGGAAAGCTGGAGAGGGACTGGTGCCAAGGGCAGGGAGTGATGGGACAAGNTTGGAGCACCCTGGTGTGGTGGGAGGTGTCCCTGCCCATGGCAGGGGTTGGCACTGGATGAGCTTTAAGGTCCCTTCCAACCCAAACCACTCTGGGATTCCATGATTCTATAGAAAAGGATCAGATGCCCCCAAGCTGGAGCTGGCAAAGCTTCGGGCACGTTTTTGGCCATGAGCGAGTCCCGGTTAGCGAGGTGACACCAACCAAGGTGACAACAAAACAATGAGGCCCTTGAGGATATCGTGATGGGAATGATGAAAAGAGGTGGAAGAAACAGCAAGGAGCAGTGGTCCTGCTTGATACAGGGGAGCAGGAGAATGGCAAATCCTACAGGATGTCACCTTCCTGCCATGGTGTTATCTGCCTGGACCCACCACTCCTTTGGTTTCCACATCTCCCCTTTTGGGATCTGTGGGTTGGAAAGTTTGGTGGTTCCCCAGCCAAAGGGGGGTCCTCCCATGCCAGGAGGGTTACGGCCACATTTAGTCGGTTCATGGCCCAACCAAGGAATCACTTTCCTGGTGTGATGGTTCAACACTGATGGCTATGAACAGCGTGGAGGCAGGAGAAGGTACAAAGCTCCCAGGGGCCTTTCTAAGGGATAAGAGTTTTAGGTGACCAAATGAGAGCTCACATTTAGGCCTCTTGAAGAAAATCTCCTATCAGATCCTTCAAGGAATTGTAGCACCCCCAGTTTGAGCAGGAGCTGGCATAGACCTGGAGATCTGGCCCTGGATGCACCTAAAATCCCAGCTCCAGACCAACAACCCAACTAAGCCCTTTGGGTTACTTGGCTTGCTAACCTGAAGGAGACTGCTGGAGCTCCCAAAGGACAGTCTTCTACCCATGGCTAACCCAAAGACCAGAGCCACCGCTATCCCCATGGACCACGTTAAAAACCCAATCCCTCCACGTTCCCTCCACGATCCCTCCATGTTCAAACTGGCCTTGGCCAGGGCAGGGCTGCTGGCAAAGATGGGTGCTACCAAAAGCTGGTGAGATGTGAAGACCCATAACGGGGGTTTCCTTTGGAGAAGGATGAGTTTGTGCCACCCAAGGGTTGGCCACATCTTGGAACACACGGGTGAGCAGGGAAGTCTCTGTGAGAGACGGCGATGGGTGCTACCAAAAGCTGGTGAGATGTGAAGACCCATAACGGGGGTTTCCTTTGGAGAAGGATGAGTTTGTGCCACCCAAGGGTTGGCCATGTCTTGGAACGCACGAATGAGCAGGGAAGTCGCTGCGAGAGACGGCAACGAGCAGATCCCTTTCTGCATGGGATTAAACTAAATCTCCTCAGCATCTGACGTCGTGGCCTTCCTGCCAGGGGTGGTGACAAACCAGAGGAGGAGAGGGCTGGAAAGTCTGCTCTGCATTAGAGAGGAGATGATCGCCCTTGGGAGAGAGACGATTAAACTCCTGAGATGCCGTAATCAGGGCTGGGATTGGCCCCGCGCTGCATCTGCTCAGACCTGTGCCCTGATTAGCCCTAATCTAGGTGGCACATATGTCATCTAGAGCATGGATTTCAGAGCCTTTCAATTGTATTAAAACCAGGAAATCCATCAGCCAAAAAAACCCCCAACTTCTCGAGTCTTCGAAAAATGCGTCCCTGCAAAGAGTGGAGCTGTGCTGGGTGATCCGTGAGGAGCAAAGGGTCCTGGTGGATCCCATATGCAGCTCAGTGATGGCAGCAGAGGTGATGGCCATGGGATGCAGTCAGCCTGGGTGTTGGCTTTCCCTGCCCCAAAAGCCCCCCTGGAAGGAGTGGTGGAGGAAGCACGAAGCCCAAGCACCTCCACCATAGAATCATAGTTGGAAGGGACCTCCAGTCCAACCTTTGGTTGGAAGGGATCTCCAGGGTCATCAAGTCCAACCTTGATCCCATCATATTCCTAACCATTGGACCATTAGACCATGGCCTCAAGTGCCTCATCAACCCATTCCTTGAACACCCCCAGGGACGGTGACTCCACCACCTCCCTGGGCAGCCCATTCCAGTGCCCAACCACCCTCTCAGGAAAGAACTTCTTCCCAATATCCAACCTGAACTTCCCCTGATGGAACTCACCTCCCCCTGGCCACCAACCTCACCAACTTGTCAGCACCTCCTGTCCTCGGAGCCAGCTCCAGCCGGCCAGGTGCAAGGACAACATCTACGTAGGGAGTTGGGGCAGAGCCAGCACCAAGGTCCTGCCTCTTATTGACCTTCAGCACATCAGGGGAAGGGTTTTTTTTGGTGGAGGATCAGTGTGCTTTGCTAGGAAGGAGGCTACGGCGTGGCCGGCATCGCCTGACAGCCATGGAAGGGCATGGGTCAGGACATGAGGGTGGCCAAGGAGGAGAGCCATGGCAGCCCATAGGAGTTGAGATGGCCACCATGAATCAAAGGATTAGAGTGACCTTCTCAGAGATGGCCATAGGGGTTGAGATGGTCACCATGAATCAAAGGATTAGAGTGACCTTCTCAGAGATGGCCATAGGGGTTGAGATGGCCACCATGAATCAAAGGATTAGAGTGACCTTCTCAGAGATGGCTGTAGCTGTGCTCTGATGCTGGGTCATTTTGATCCCAATTTGTTGGTAACTGCATGAAACCACCCCAAAGGGCTCTGGGGGAGAAGGACGGGCTGGTGGGATGATTCAGTACCCTGGGAATTGGTGTCCAGGTTCAGCAGTGGGCACCAGGACAGTCAATGCTCAGGAGATCGGGGTCACCAGTGCCAGTTTCTGCCTTGCTTTAACACCTCTTCACCCTTGAGATCAAAGCAAGTGCAGCACGAGGAAGAGATCCTCCTGTCTCCAACTGTTGGGTGCATTCCCAGTCCTTCAGGAGCTGGAATATTGTCCTACACAGTGACACAAGGTGTGTGTTGTTATCCATGCTATCTAAGGTTGAGTCCATGCCCCAAGGTGCATCCTCACCTCCTGTTCAGTGTCTGGGGGTTTAAAGTGGCTCAGGCCACTTGCTAAGGTGCTCAAAGTACACAGATAGCTAACGAGCCAAGCAGATCCACTCTTCAACGTCCCAGTTCCACCAACTGGTTATTTCCTGACCATAAATGACATGAGGTCTACACGACCTTGGCTGTTGATACAGCCCATGGCTGGGCTGTTTGACCACACCTGCAGACCAGTGCCAAGGACTCATTTGTCAGCATCCCATGTGGTTTCACACCTGACAAAGCTTATTTAGTAGATATCTCAATTCCAGGTATGAAGCCATCACACCAGATGTGGATGGAAGATGAGCTGGAATGCCGATGCAGATCCTATCACCACAAAGGTCCCATCAGTGAGGAAACCATAACAGCCCAAGCTCCCCTTAGAATCACAGAACTGTTTGGGTTGGAAGGGACCTTAAAGATCACCTAATCATCCCATGGGCAGGGACACCTCCCACCACACCAGGGTGCTCCAAGCCCCAGCCAACCTGGCCTTCAACACTGCCAGACAGGGGCAGCCACAGCTTCTCTGGGCACCCTGGGCCAGGCTCTCACCCCCCTCCCACCAATTTCTCCCTCCCATCCCATCTCCATCTCCCCTCTGGCACTTGGAACCCGTTCCCCCTCGGCCCATCACTCCCTGCCCTTGGCACAAGTCCCTCAGACAAAAACCTTGGACAAAACTCTGAAGTTGGACTCTAAGCATCAGGTTGTGATCCAGCAGCAGATGGTATGAAGAGCCTTGCTGCCATGTCCTGTGGATGTTTGCTCTGCTCTCATTACAGCAGCAGTGCAAGTTCTCAGCTGGATGGTCAGGTTCTGCAAGCCTTGAAACATACCCTGGAGTAGCAAGGTCTTCATTGATACCAAGACAGGAGTTGTCTCAACAACTATGGGCATTCAGTGGAACACTTCTGAAAGCTTAATCCTCACTTTAAATGCCCAAAGAGATGCAGAATGGCTGGGAGGAACCAAACAGTGTGTAATCTCAGTGCTGCCACTCACTCAGCAAGAGATCTCCTCTTCCAGCTCAGATGGGCTCCTCTGGTGACCAACACAAATCAGCTGTCTCTTAGGATGAGATGACAGGTGGAAGGATTTTTCACCATCAGGAATGGCTTATTGAAAAACCACAGAAAACCCAAGCAGCGATTTAAGCTCTGAGAACTTTTCCAGACATGGACATCTAGGGAAGAGCTGTGACTGTTCCATTTCAAAACTCAAACAGTGTTCCACCAAATGATACTTTGAAAAAAAGCTGCAGTCCTCATTCTGCTCGCCGACCACAAGCCTACCTCAAGACCATCCACCATCTGTCTTTTCAAGAGCCATTCTGGTTAAAACCACAACAAAGAGTCATGGAAAGAGGCTCCTCAAGTTTTGATAGCAAAGTTGAGTCGTGGGAGCTCATGGATGGAAGCTATGCTGTGCCGCAACCTAGCAGGTTACATCAGAGCCTTGACTTCTCCTTAGAACAGGAGATAAACACAGGAGATAAAACCCTGAGGTCCTTGAGGTCCCTTCCAACCTGGTGTTCTATGATTCTATGAAAGCAAGATGCAACATTTCCATCAACAACTGCATGGGATGTAGGAAGGACAGCCCTGGAGCTACTACTTCCTTCCCATCCAACCCATCTTCATGATCACGTCCCAGTCTCTCAGACTGTCCAGACTGGCTCAGACTGGGCATCATCTACCTGCTTAAACTGTCAGTGACTTGTTCTTTCTTTAGCCTTGGCTCCTCTCGTTCTGTTTCAATGAGCTTTCTTTCTCTGTTCATTCACAGCCATGGGACCTGCTGTCTCCATGACCCATAAAGCCTGGTTGATCTGGGACCTCTGGTCCTACACCATCAGAAAGGCACGGGCTAGGATGGAACACCCCACTTATACAGCTTATTCCTCCTCCCACTCATTTAGCTTCAACAAAGCCTTCTAGATGCTTGGTATTTGGCATCAAGGCGTTGTTTTAAAATCCAATTGGATGTTTGGTTTTAATTTACCCCCAAAAGTCTCAGTTGGAGACCCACCTCCCTCTCTAGCTGTGGAGGACATCTCATTGCACTCATATACACTTCTGTTTCCTTCCTCTCTACAAGGAGGGAAGCATCACAGTTTAGCCAAGATCTGAAACACCTTTGGTTTAATCTATCTTATTTCTTGGTTCTTTACCTTTGCCTGTAGAGCAGAAGACAATCCACCTTCACAAAGGAACCACTTGGTTACCTGTGGCTCCTTCCAGCAGACCACGGCAGGGCACGCCACTTTGCTCAATGTATAATCAACACACAAGCCCAAGTCTTCATCCTGGAGAGATGCCCTAGATGACACCACTCTCCCTTATCAAATGGCTAACAAGATCTTTGAAGGGGATTCCAAACTTTTCAGGGATTTTGAGTTCTTGGGGTTGTTTTTTTGGTGTCTTTGGAAGCTGCAGTACTCTGAGACAAAACCACCAGGGTTGAGATTCCTGATCTACAGGAACCTCTACTGCTGGAGGGGACAGCCCAAGCTATCAAGTGACACACAGACACAGGAGCTCATGGAATTCTTTCCTCTGAAGACCCAGCATTTTCATGGAAAGAGGAAGACCCCAGTGAGCCAACCTGATTACCCAGGCTCTTCCCTGGCACAGCAGACCCATCATCTCCAAGCACTGGTGACAAATGTCTCCTGCACCGATGACACTTCCCAACTGCCATGCACCTCTGCCTTTGCAGCCCTTTCCTGACCTACCAGGAGTCTTCTATCTGCAGTGAGGACAGTAACATAACCTGCAATTATTTTTAACATTGGAAAGGATTAATTGGGAATGATTAATCTGAAATCCCAGGTCTTCTCTTTCATCCTCATTTTGACGTAGCTGAAAACTCCCACGGAAAGGGTGCTTGGGAAAGATGGCAAACCAGCAGTCTGGTATCTGACAGTGGATTAGCTTCATACCTTCAGCCCCTCCTGAAGGTTCCCTGTCCCTCCCTCTCCTCTTCATGGGGTGTTGAGGGTGAATTTAGAGCTTGAAAACAGGAACTGGACATGGGTTGAGGCAGAATAAAGCTGCATCTGTCCAAGCCCAGTTCTTCCCTAGACCTCACCCACTAGTGATGGGTCTCCAGGGCATGGTCACTGCAAACCTGAGCCAGCGTGGAGTGTAGGAGGGGGGAAAACACTCAAGGAGTGTGTGTGTGTGTGTGCCTACCTGTGAACAGAAAGCTTTTTTACTGGACTCCACAGATGAAAGCTTAGCCAATAACCCTTCTAAGCTTCCTTGACTGGCTGGCTTTGCTGGGGAGTGAAGGGCACACCTGAGAAGATTAGCACCTATCGTGGGCAATCATGTCTACAGGCAACACAGTTAAAAATAGAGAACAGAATCCAGTTGGGGTTCACTTTTCTTACGATCTGTTTGCTGTTAATAAAAGAGATGGAGTGGACAGGTCCTGTCAGCATCAAGCTGCTCGGAAAGGAGAGGTAGGAAACGCTTGAGAATAACCCAGAGTCTGCTCCTCTTAGGAGAAACCAGGTCTTAAACTGATGATTGGACAGCTGGGCAATACAACAGCACCTTAAAGTTTCTGGACAATCACCCAGTAGGGATCTCTATTGTATTTTGCCATAAATACTTCACTGACTTGCCTGCCATCCACAGGGACTCTTCCAGAGGAAGAATCGCCAGTCAAGACCAATTCTTATCCCACCTTATCCAGCCTTTAGGGTCCTGTATTTTCTACATGGTCTTATGAAAGGTAGGGTACCACCAAAAATGGATTAAATGTTGTATTACTTGACTGACAAAAGCCCATTTGAGAATAAAGTCATTTAAATTAAATGATGTATATATTTTTAAGCACTGAAATATCGCCTATTCTAATGAAGCAGATCATGATTGAGCAGAGTTTCTGCAGGAACAATATTCCGGGCATCCTTGCAAATGATAAATAGTGTGCAAGGGGAATAAAGTTGCATATCAAAAGACAGAGGAGTGCCCACAGTCCAAAGGCTGGTGGACTTCACTGGCAGAACAATCAGCCATCACACACACAAGCTCCTGTGTGTACCCTCCTGTGCCGTGTGACGCATGGGACAGCCTACACCTTCACTCTAGGTCTCTGCTACAACCTTCAGCCTACAGTTTGTTAAAGCTGGTGGGTGCTGGGGGTTCATTTGTTGATTAAGGGAGTGGAACATCTCCCTTATGAGGAAAGGCTGAGGGAGCTGGGGCTCTTTAGCTTGGAGAAAAGGAGACTGAGGGGGGACCTCATCCATGGTTACAAATATGGAAAGGGTGAAGGTCAGGATGATGGAGCAAAGCTTTTTGCAGTGACGTCCAATGATAGGACAAGGGGCAATGGATGCAAAGTGGAGCCCAGGAGGTTCCATGTGAATCTCAGGAAGAACTTCTTTCCTGTGAGAGTGCCAGAGCACTGGACCAGGCTGCCCAGAGAGGCTGTGGAGTCTCCTTGGCTGGAGACATTCAAACCCCACCTGGATGCGTTCCTGTGTGATGGACTCTGGGTGACCCTGCTCTGGCAGGGGGGTTGGACTGGATGATCCTTCGAGGTCCCTTCCAACCCTAGAATTCTGTTGGGTTTTCTCTCCTTTCCATTGCTGCTTTAATCCTGCATCGCATCCATGACCTCTAAAAAGCCAAATCTTACAAAGCCAAAACTCACGACGTTCCCACAACCCCACCCATCCCCAGGGTATGGTTATTAAAATCCAGGTGCTGAGCCCAGCTCTGTCCTGCCCCTCACTAATTCCTTACTTAAGTAACAATTAGGAGGGAGCTGGGCTTGCATAAGGCTAACAGGATTGGGCTGGATGATATTAGCACACCCCAAAGGCGTGAGCATCTCCGTGTCCAGGCACAGTTACAGGATGCCCGGGTGCAAATCCATACCTGATATCCCAAATCTTCCCCTTGAAAGGGTGAAAGGAGGAGGAAAAATAAAAACAAGACAGAGATGCATGGCCTCTTTAACCCCAAGAAGCACCACGTAGCCAGGAACCTAAAGGAAGGAGTGGCAATACCAAATCCCCTTATTCCAAAGGACCACCACAAAAATCCACTCCCTTGGTGGACACTCTGCCAGGCTCCACTTGCAACCTGAACAGTCTGCTCTTAGGAGAATTCACAATGAAATGCAAGTGTCAAAGGCTGAACAAAGGCCAAAGGCTACAGGTGGGGATGGGGGGGGATTAAGTGGGGTAATTCATGTATCCATAGGGAATAAATCCTTTTGCTTACTGGGTGAATTAAAAAAAAATCAGTGTCCACCTACGAGTAGAAAATTGTGTCCATGGAAAATCATTATGGTTGGAAGGGACCTCCAGGGTCATCACGTTCAACCTTTATCCCATCATATTCCTGACCATTGGACCATTAGACCATGGCCTCAAGTACAAGTAACACCCCAAGTCCAAGTACCCCACGTACAAGTAACACCCCAACATTAGGCACAGTAACTTCAGTATTTCTACCTCTCTACATGATATCACCTGCCTAAGTGGGAGGGAAGTATAAGATACCTCCAGATATTTATACTGTGCTTTGCAAATATTTAGATAAATGGCTCAATTGGACCAGAGAGGCCCGATGAGAAACGGCTGCACGCAAGCGAAAGCAGTAAAATCCATCTCGGAGAAGCTAAGGCCACCTCCAATAAAGCTCTCCACTCTTCCCCAAATCATGAGGGATGAGAAACGAATGAGAGGCAGAAATGGTTGCCAAAGTGGCATTGCTATGGATCCCAAGAGCACGAGGCTAGAACGTTCACAAAATCCAGGAACTTGGCCTTGTTGGTCTCCAAAAGGAGCTCAATGTGTTTTGAAGGCCACTACAGCCTTGGCTCTCCATGAGTTTCCCAAGTTCATATTGCTATGGATCCCAAGAGCATGAGGCTAGAAAGTTCATGAAATGTGGGCACTTGGCCTCGTTGGTCTCCAAAAGAGCTCGATGTGTTTTGAAGGCCACTACAGCCTCAGCTCTCCATGAGTTTCCCAAGTTTGTATTGCTATGGATCCCAAGAGCATGAGGCTAGAAAGTTCATGAAATGTGGGCACTTGGCCTCATTGGTCTCCAAAAGAGCTCGATGTGTTTTGAAGGCCACTACAGCCTCAGCTCTCCATGAGTTTCCCAAGTTTGTATTGCTATGGATCCCAAGAGCACGAGGCTAGAACGTTCACGAAATCCGGGCACTTGGCCTTGCTGGTCTCCAAAAGAGCTCAATGTGTTTTGAAGTCCACTACAGCCTCAGCTTTCCATGAGTTTCCCAAGTTCGTATTGCTATGGATCCCAAGAGCATGAGGCTAGAAAGTTCATGAAATGTGGGCACTTGGCCTCGTTGGTCTCCAAAAGAGCTCGATGTGTTTTGAAGGCCACTACAGCCTCAGCTTTCCATGAGTTTCCCAAGTTCGTATTGCTATGGATCCCAAGAGCACGAGGCTAGAAAGTTCATGAAATGTGGGCACTTGGCCTCGTTGGTCTCCAAAAGGAGCTCGATGTGTTTTGAAGGCCACCACAACCTTGGCTCTCCATGAGTTTCCCAAGCCCATCCGCTGCGCGATAGATCACGTGCGAACACGAGCATTGGCATACACAGCAGAGCATTTAGCACACAGAGACACAAAGCAGCTCTTGTCCTGGCAGGAAGGTAATGTGTAACCAGATAGTCCCTGGCTTCATCTAAAACCCATTTTCCCAGTGTTTCACCGACTGGCTCAGGGGGAGCCTCCCCGCTACAACAGAGCGCACATTCACGGCCAATGAACGGGTCCAAAGTGATGGGTCCTCTCCTCCAGCTCCCACCCTTGAGCCACTTTGCTGGGGGAAATCACGCTCTTAACCCAAGAGAGGTGATGTGAACCCACAGCCAAGCAAGGCACACGGCTTTTGGAGGAGGACAACACCTTGGGAAGGCATCTGCAGCTTGCAGATGTGGAGAGCTGCAACTCCGGTGCCTCACCTTACGTTGGTTCCCATCCTAGCTACAAGGAGGAAGCACTCTCCTTTTCTCCTTGGGGGAAAAAAAAAGGCTAGACACACAGTTTAAGGGTCCTTTTATCTCTTCTCCAAAGCTTACCCTTCAAATCCAGCTGTAAGAGCTTTCCCAGGGAGGTGGTGGAGTCACCGTCCCTGGGGATGTTCAAAAAATGGGTTGATGAGGCACTTGAGGCCATGGTCTAATGGTCTAATGGGATAAAGGTTGGACTTGATGACCCTGGAGGTCCCTTCCAACCAGAATGATTCTGTGATTCTATGAACATCTTGTGCAAAGAGCAAGTTTTACAGTCCACATTCCTCCTATTTATGTTTTTTTGCACGCCACCACCTTCCACTGCCCGGGCTGCGCGGCAGGTGGGATGGGTTCCCACCTCTCTCTCTCTCCCAAGAGTGCTTACTCTTGGTATGCTACTGCCTCTGGCAGATTCCTCCCTTTCAAACTCTGCACATCTGTTGATAAAAATAGGAAAAATCAAGCTTGGAGCCTGGCCTGGTGAGTGAAGGCACAGAGCCTCCACGCAGGCTGGGTGGTAGGACCCCACGCCCCAGGAGAAGGCAACGTTGGGTGCAGGGAGAGGAACCACCACTTGTTTGCAGAAACCAGGAGTCTTCCAGGTGTTTTCTCCCTGTGGGTCCCACCCCAGGCGTGCAGGGGCCCATGGAGGGCAGACTCATGGCACACGGACCCACGTGGACAAAAACTGCAAGAAGAATCAAGCAGCTGCTCATCCTGTTGCTTCCCAGGGCAGGACAGAACAGGTCAGAAACAGCTTCCCAAGGAGCTGCGGTGGCTGGAGAAGCCCTTCTGGTTTGCATCTGCTGTGGGTGGGTCAGAGCAGAGTCCCACTCACAGGCTGTGGGAATGGCTGCTCTGGCTCAGACCGTAGGTCCACCTGGCCCAGAAGTGAGAAGGCACATCTGTGACAGCAGCAAACAAGCAGGAAACCTCAAACCCAGCCAAGCCCAAGCCTTGTGAATTTGCAGACTTCAAACCCCCCAACTCCTGTTTGGAAGTATGACTTGAACCCTTTTCTGCAAAGACAATGTGCCAGGAACCTCTGAGAAGATTTGGCTGAGGAACCTCTGAGAAGATTCACAGAACCACAGACCATGCTG
>VZRW01001244.1:0-63540 GCA_013398125.1 Aegotheles bennettii | reverse complement strand
GAAGCTATCATCAATGCATTGGAAGAAACTTCTGGACTGAGAATGTCTGGCTGAGTGGGCCTTGCAGCAAATGTCTGGGTAGTTAAAATCCCCCATGAGGACCAGGGTCTGTAATTGTGAGGCTGCTGTCAGCTGCCTGTAGAAGGCCTCATCAGCTTCCTCATCCTGATCAGGTGGCCTGTAATAGACACCCACAACAGTACACCCCTGCTAGCCCGCCCCTTAATTCACACCCACAAACTCTCAACTCTCTAGAACAGACTTAGTTTTCCAATATTTAGTTAAGCATATGTTAAACATATAAAGTTAATTTTCCATTAATAAAATACTGAATTGAGCTTAGCAGACATTTTATGACAGAGAAATAGTTCTGTGGTTTGTATTTGCCAAAAAAGCATTATTCTAAATAATTGTAGCCCATGTTTCACAGTAATTTTACAGAAATCTTAGATGGAGAAAAACAAAAGAAATACTGACTTTGATTTGTTGCAAACAGCTCGGTAAAACTTCCCCCACTCAAATACTCATTGAAGAAATTTATTATGTCTTCCATTCTTATATTTCAGGGGCATTTAAGCAGCTGAGATAACTGTCAGTTAATTATTCCAAAAAATATCAATGCTAAATACCAGTATACTGGAAATCACACTTTATCAGGTATGAACAGAATTTATATCAATTTTAAACATTTCTTTTCAGTTGTGAAGCAATAACAGAGGGGGGCAGTCTTGGACAATAGTATCCTCTGTGTATGAACAAACTATCTTTCTAGCTTCTGTGTATCCAAATTCAAGTACTGCCCCTGCTGAAAAAAAACCCACTTTAATAGTCCCCATGCTTCCATCTATATCGTAAGAGTTGAGAAATTATTCCACTCAGCTAAAACCAACTCATACATAACTCCTTTATGGAGAAGAAGGTGCTACCATGGGATGAACTGCAGTGCTGCTCAGGATTGCTGCTAAAGTCGTAGCGTGGTACCTACACTGCAAGTACTCTTACAGTGATTGTCATCAGTGAGCTTTGCCTAAGGCTGAGATGGCCATTTGCTATCTCAAGATTTGCCAAGAATTGTTGGGATAAAGAGAAGAAGGAGGTAAATTTTGGTTCTGCTCTGCACATGTTGCAGAACTAGCTGTCTATGTCACATACGCACCCAGAAGTTCTTGGACACTTCCCATTGAACATGATTTAAGTGTCTTAAATATAAAGCAAAAACCAACAGAGAATTACACAGGAGGAAAGCAAGTTTGTATCATAGCCTTAAACAAATAGCCAGCAGTAATTATGCTCCAAAACAATTGATCTGATGATTTAAAGAATTGTAGGGTATTGTGACAAAGAATGTGAAAGCTGAAAAAAAGAGAGGCAGTAGTCTACAACCACAAAGAGCAGATAACATCTCAAAAGCTTTTGGGTTAGCTTTTTTTTTTCCCCACCTGACTCTCAGCACTCAGAGACTGTATTTTATGCAGTTGTGCAAGTTTTTGCAGCGTCTGAATCTTGCACTCAACATCACCTCGATCCATGTTCTTCACAAAACCCAGGTAAAAACAGGATGTTCAGCAACACACCATCCATGATACTACTCCATTTCCCAGTATTGGTTCACTAAATTGTAATCTGACTTTTCATCTCAGGCTTTTTGACAAAGTACTGTAATCTGCATGTCATCTCTCTTTTTGCTGTTTCCTTTACATTATCACTGTATAGGCCCTTTTGTAATCTTTAATTTACTGGTGGCATCCTTCATAAATGCTAGTTTAAATGTTCTTATACTACTGACACTGGCAGCACTAATGTTCTTTATTTTACAGTTCACAGAAAAAAGCTTGTCTATGGTCTCTTTAAATTAGCACAGTGCTTAAGGTAAATCATCTTACAATAGGGCCCTGAGGAAAATAAAACCTTGAAGAGTGCAGTGTTTCTTACAGCACAATCTTCAGAGACACTGGTAGAATCATAGATGGTCTGCACTATCTTGTACAAACCAAATCTCTGTCCCAAGAATTGCAGCCTTAGAAGAATAGCCAAAACATCTGCATTAGGCCACTGGGCATTTCACAATGTTGATAGTAATAGTAGTAATAACAACAACAATAATTTGGCACATGGAAAGGAGTTACTGCTGTTTGGGACATCAGCCAATATTAGCAAGGTTGACTTTGAGAATTAGTCCTTAAAATCTGGAAGCTCTGAATGCTTTTGCACTGAGAAGCGAGCACGTAAATCCTTGTAGTAACAAACCGTATGTTCATATTGCTTCTGCATATGCTGGTTCGTTAGAGCTAATATTAGCATGTGTAAGAGACTGAGTATACAGACAATTAGACAGCAGATTAATTAAATCAAGATGGATCAGCCTGGAGAAGAGAAGGCTCCAGGGAGATCTTGCAGCAGCCTTCCAGTATCTGAGGGGCCTACAGGAAAGCTGGAGAGGGATATTTTACAAGGACGTGTAGTGATAGGGCAAGGGAAAATGGTTTAAAATGAAAAGAGGGTAGATTTAGATTGGATATTAGGAAGAAATTCTTTATTATGAAGATGGTGAGACACTGGAACAGTCTGCCCAGAGAAGTTGTGCCTGTTCCCTCCCTGGAAGTGTCAGGGCCAGGTTGGATGGAGCTTTGAGCACCCTGGTCTGGTGGGAGGTGTCCCTGCCCATGGCAGGGGGGTTGGAACTAGATGATCCTTAAGGTCCCTTCCAACCCAAACCATTGTTCAGCCTGCCAGCCTGGGAAGCCTGCCTGGGAAGCTGAATAGAAGGAAAGCGGGGTTTTGGGTCAAGGAGCCTTCCTCAGTAAAATAGCTCTTCACTGGACCTAAGATATGCAAACTGTAGGATTCTGCAATGAGGACTTGAATGTATGTAATGACAAAAGCATCTTGGTTTGGATTTGACTGTATTCCATTAAAATCAAGAGTGAAACTCATTGGTAGGGAAGAGGAAGGATAAGATCAGCTGATTTCAAAGAGTTATCACCACCTCTGAAACTCAGTAAACTTCAGGCTCAGCTCTCACACACAGCATCTCTCCCTGGGCAGTTCTTCACCAGGTCATGCAGGGCCATCCAGATGTCCGTCCATTAGCTGCTTCTGTACTGCAGTACTGAAAGAGGAACAGGCAGTAACAATGTGTTTTGTTACTGACATCAGCTGTTAAGCATAAAGGTACATTTCCTAAGATTGTGTTTCTGCCCTTCTCTACAGTTCATTTTCTTTGCATTCTGTCTGACGATAGCTTTAAAAACTTGGATAGTTATTGCCTGCACACTAAAGAAAAAAAAAGAAATAGCTGGAAAAATTAAACAACAGCTTTGTTTCTCCAGTGTGTTATATTCTTCGTGGCCTTTTGCCATGTTCAGAAAGTATTACAACCACAGGACAGGGCAAGTAAGTTCAGATTGCTATGTACATTCTGTTCATTTCCCAAAATATTCCTCATAAAGCTTATAAAATATTTCATAGTACATAAAATTTTCTCAACAGAGGAACAAACAGATGAACACCATAAAAGTGCAGCACCGTGATTCATTTCTGGGTTCACAGGATTAGGTGAGAGCCTAGTGTGCTCCATGTAAAATAACCCATTAAAATAAGTGCCTGAACAAGAGTTGGTGCTTTAGTGATGCTGAATAACAACTTTGTACATTAGTGGAACAACATAATTCTGTATTGGCTGCAGTCACAATGAGCATCCACTCTCTCTTTTGTCATCTTTTTTTTTCTAAAGTGATTTAGAGAATCATCATAGTCAAATCTGTGCTTCTTACATTGAATAAGATTTCTTATGAAACCAAGGCTGCATTTGGTGGGCAAATCCAGTTCAGATTTACAAAATTAGTTCCTAAGTATGAGTTTTCTTTTATCTTTCTGCTGTTAAAATCTATGTGCCAATAAAAAGAACAGACTGTAGTTTTACTTCTACTCTTATAATCAAGCATTATTTTTGTACAGTTAATGGAATTATTTCTGATTTTCAAGAGGGTAAATAGAACAGAAGCTCACCATAAATATTAACTATCATCATTTGCTTAGCTGTATTCTCAAAGAATTTTCAACACTATTTGTTAAACTAATTTTCTCACTTGCCTAGCAAGCATGTAAGATTTATATGTGGCTAATGTCAGTGAGAAAATCAGAATTTTTGATAGAGGTAAAATTAAACATCAACTCTTCATAATTCACAGTCTTTTTACATGAGTGAAACCCACATTTTACAGTTGTCATGGTTCAAAAGAAGTTAATCCATCATATTTACCTACAAATTCCCACTTATATTATTTTACTAAAAATATTACGTGATCTGTAGCAATACTCATTAGTTAGCTATGGTGTAATTCCTTTGAAAAGCCTGTGGGCTTCCCGACTCTTGTGTTTCAGTGATAGGCAGGAATGTGCTGGACAAATCAAGCCCTGAACTGAGTGTGCTGTGGAGGATATATTTTGTATGACCAGCTTCTCTACGAACCACAGACTGTTTTTGTGGCTTTGCTTGGGTGAACACGGCCGTGGCTGCACAGGACTGGTTGCACAAGGCAGCGAGCCGTTTGGCCCCCACATCCTCCCACACACTGCCGAGCGGTTGTCCAGCACCCGGGGGACCGCAGCCTGATCCAGCCCTCGGCAAGTTCAGCTGGCAGCCTGAGGAGTTTGGCACTGGTTGGGAGGAAGGGGGGCTTGGAGAGGAGCTTGGAGAGGGCCATGGAGCTGAGGAGCTCGCAGGTTAGCTGCACATGATGAGTTGCTGGCACACCGGTGGTGAGAGCCTGCCAAAACTGAACAGACGGGGTTGCAAATAACAAATTTACAGCTACAGAAGATTCAAAATACATAATGGCCAATATTTTTCCACAGCCAAGGAGCCCATGGGTTGCAGTCAGTACAGGCAGCAAACCGGCCAAGGTCTCAAGGAGCAAGTTTCAGCTCTGCTGCTCCACAGGCTTCCTGGATGACCTTAGATATGCAAGTTGGCCATGTGGGTTTTGCCTCCTGTATGGTAGATGTAGGAATTCATCTGATGACACTTGGAGAAAGACAAATGTGGGAGTGGAGAACCCGAAGATGTGCTGCCAGTTGTAAAACCTATTGAACATGAAGATGTATAAGCCAGCTAGTAGGGCATACAATCAGAACATGTTAGGCAACTACTGGTGAAATCTTCAATGCTCATGATCCTCTAAACACGTGTGGGTTAACAGGTACTTTTTAAATGTGTTTTTTTGTTGTTTTTTTTTTTTTAATGGCAGCACCTAAATTCTCTATAAATTTCACTTAGAATTTCTCTTTTGGTTTTGGACATTGCCCCTGCAGTCTTCTGCTACAGGGGGTGAGCAGAAGCTACCCTTGTACCAAGGGCTGAGATGTCAAGCACTGAGATACATCACTGACTGTGGTGCAATGGACATAGTGTATGAGAGGTATATAAATACCCCGGGACACTTGAGAGCTACAATATCTGTCATATTGCAAGCAGTGGAATAAAACTCAGGTTTAAGTGGAAATATTCAGCTGCTGCTGCCTCTGTTCTCATCTGCTGTGGCCGCAGCTGCTACTCCTTCTTATGATCTCATTTCCCTAATGGAAGCAGGTTGTTGCCTTGCTGTGACTCCTTAGGTGAAATTAGTACTTTTCAGGACAACTTTAAAACAGTAACACCCCAAAAGCAGGAATATTCTGCTGAAACATATGGAGAGTAATTATGTATGATTATTTATATATACAAATTACAGCTCAGTTGACAAATGTCTCTGGTCTTCTTGACTGGTGATAGACAATTCAGAAACAAAGCTATCCTTGGGTGAGCAACCACTTTGCAGCTTAAGCATAAGAGGAAAGGAAAAGGAGACGCATTTCTTGGGTCATTTAATAATAGCATATCATCACACTCAGTTCTGCATGATACAATTGTGCAACGACTTCTCAAAGAATTGGCTAGATAGCCAGGAAGTTCTTTCCCATCAACAGTGCTAATTGAATATACAGCTGGGTAACTCCATCAAAATAACCAGCTGTAAGACAGTTGAATTAGCTGATATTAAGTGGTGGTTATTAGGGGTGTCATTCAGTTGTTCACACATGGGTGTCTAGTGCCATTTGAAGTATCCTACAGTATTTAAGACATTCTCTGAGACTTAGTTTCTAGATGTGATTTTAAGGGGCACAGGCTTTTCCATATGCCCTCTCTGTCCCATAAGAATGTCTCAAATACCCTAAAGCATCTTTGATGGCACTTGACATTTACACGTATGCAACAGAACCAAGCCCCTGGCTTCTGAGTTCAGATTGCAATTAGGTAAGTAGAAATAGATGCCATAACCCTGGCTGAGATGCTTTTTCAGATTATCTGTAGATCAGAGAAAGAGCATTGCATTAGCCCACATGCCAAGGGTCATCTTTGCAATTACAAGCCCATTGTTAGGAGTTAATCATTATAGCTACTGGAAAAGGGTATCATCAAAGGACCTTTAAAATGTGCACAATTTGACCTTTGTTATAAGATTTTTATTCCTGTATTACGCAGCTTCCTGAAGCTGTGCACATTAAGACAGCTTTGCCTGGTTTTTGCAAAAGAAACAGTAATCAGTGAGAGCTGGCGTAAATGTTTTCTGTGCCTTCATCTTCCAAATACAATTTCCAGCTGAACCAGAAGAGAATATTTTTTTCTGAGACTGGGTAGCAGATGAGGTCAATAGGATTTATAGTTAAATGGTCTCTGGAATGGAATACCGATGCTGCTATAAGGAAGGTGAATTAACAAGCCTTGGAAAATAATCTCTTAGGAGAATGAACAATAATACAATCATGCAGATACATGTACAGTGGGTAATGAAACAAAATTTGAAAAGTTTAATACATATTTTATCATGAAAATTGAACATTTAAGAGGGTAGCATCACCCTTTTGTAAATGCTTCTTTTAAGTATATTTTGTAATAGACAATTTGCCTGCTGGAGTGTAATAGAAAATGCAATATTGAATTGTTTTCATATTCAACAGGATGTTGTTGATTCTGGCAAAACAAACAAAGCACACACACATCCCAAACTGCAGTAACAAACAAAAGGGTGCATGTTATCTTCAAAAAGCAGCTGAGCTGACAATGCTTATAAAGCAAAACAGGCAACAGGAAAACGTAACATTAGGATCTTAAATACTTCAATGTTTCTTCCTTCCCAAGTTAACCCGTAAAAGCTAGTGAATTCCATCTGCAATATTTAAATGAGTTTTAAGAAAACTTTACCTTGTTTCTAAAAATACTTTACAAGTAAAGCAAGGCTATTAGGGCACTTGGAGAACAGAAATTAAATGAATTCTTTATTCTGCCAACTACTAGGCACTTCCTCCAAGTGGAATCACTTAATATTTCCCAGGCTTTGCTCAACATCATGCTTCATTAAATTTTTGCTAATAAACATAAAGAGCTCAGTTAAGCCCCATTGCTGGACTCCATTGACAAAGCAGTTGTTCAGTCAAGCCTGCTTACCTGCATGTGTGTTTATTTCTAGTTGATACATGCAGTGTTTGCACACATATATAAAGATTTTATAAAGATTTTAGAAACTGAAGATATGAAAAAAAGTTATAATTCACAATGTAAATTAAAATAGTTTCTTTAAAGGAAATGTTTTGTTTGGGTAGCTAGTTATATTTTAAATTGAAATATTTCACAAACATTTTTACTATATTCCTATTTAGTGCATTTTATGCTTGAAAGTTCTTAAATGCAAGAATATTAATTACAACTTTGTTCTTATTGAGAAGACAGGGTTAAGAATGTAAATTGTAAATTTAGTCATAAAACGACAGCATTTTTCTCCTCTGTGCTGCTATTAAGAAACATAACAAAACAGAACCTTTCCATACTACCCCCTATCACTGCACCTCCCTGATGGATGATCTTCTGGGTTCAACACTCATTTTGCTTCTAATTCAAAATCACCCTCACGAATTTTAAAACAAGCTAACTTCATTTTTTTTGCAAAAACTAATGGTTTGTATATACTATGTATTTTCCAGCTACAATGTCATAATAGGCATCATATTGCAGGTTTTGCTCAGGTAAAATTTTCCCAGAGACTCAGTGGAGGTTTGCCTGAGAAGTGCAGGTAAGAGCTAGCATTCCCTGAGTTATGCTTGGGTACAAACATAGAAGTATGATTTCTGTTCATCACAGGTTCAACTGGAAACATAAAAAGGAAAAAGGAGCATTTCCTAATTGGAAAATCATAAAATAGAGGGAGAAAATTTTTTTTCTGTTTAATACAAGATACTCTAAAACCTGAACTGGAAAGCAGAAAACTTAATGATTAAATTCTCTGGTCATTTAGTTTGCAATGAACACGTGAATTTATGTGGTTCTAAGTCCAGCTATGGCTGGGAGGCTGTGCTCCAGCTGGGACATGATGGAGGGAAGGAGCAGAGGATGGAAGGAAAACAGCATTCTTTGGAGGTCTGTCATCTTTTATCTCCATAGTCTGAGAAAGTCCATGGAAACTATGGCCCATATTGTGTTATGAACTGTATGAAGATTTGTTAAGAGTAGGTTGAATGAATTTTATTCCACCATTATGGTAACTTTGTCTTCTTTAGTTCCCTTACCTCGAGGCTTTGATTGTATGTTAGTTATCATTTGATAGTAAAGCAGCAGGCAGTTCACCCATTTTCCTGAAATCTTAGGCTTGATAAATAAGCACTGCTAATTTATGAAAAGTGAGTGTTGATGATCGTAATAAAGAGCCACTCAAAATCAGAGTAGTAAAAATGATGAAGAAAGCAGGGCGATCAAGACCTTAAGAACCAATTATTGAGCTGGAAGCAGAAAGTTGGATCATTTTAACTATGTGGCAAAAAGAGCAGAATAGGAAAGAAAACTAAATATGTCCATAAATCACTGGTAGAGGCAAAACAGTCCTGTAGGCCAGAGCACAGGCTGTCCTTTAGACCAGTGTTCCCCAGCTTGGCCTGCCTAGGTGCCTGCAGCAGCAGCAGCAGCAGCAGCAGCAGGAGGTGGTTCTGTAGAGGAGGTGTTCTGCTGCCCAGGCACTAGGTAAAAACATCTCTGAAGTGGCCTGCATGCCACTACGTGCCCACAAACAGCAATCCAGAGACCATTTTGTAGAGGTCTCTGGGTAGAAGCACTTTAGGAACAGGAGCAAGAAGTTGCACATAAAAAGAAGATAATTGCCTATAGCTCTAATCACCTGCAAATGGGTGACAGAATCATAGAATGGTTTGGGTTGAAAGGAGCCTTAAAGATCATCTAGTTCCAACCCCCTGCCATGGGCAGGGACACCTCCCACTAGACCAGGGTGCTCAAAGCCCCATCCAACCTGGCCTTGAACATTTCCAGGGAGGGAATAGGCACAACTTCTCTGGGCAACCTGTTCCTGTGTCTCACCACTCTCATAAGAAAGAATTTCTTCCTAAAATCCAATCTAAATCTACCCTCTTAGTTTGAAACCATTCCCCCTCCTCCTATCACTCCATGCCCCTGTAAAAAGTCCCTCTCCAGCTTTCCTGTAGGCCCTTCAGGTACTGGAAGGCTGCTCTAAGGTCTCCCTGGAGCCTTCTCTTCTCCAGGCTGAACAACCCCAATTCTCTCAGCCTGTCTTCACAGGAGAGGTGCTTCAGCCCTCTGATCATCTTTGTGGATAGGAAAGCTATGCGTGTAAGGCAGCATTTTTATGTAAGAGGTAATGCAACTATTTGTGCAACCTAGCATGCAGTGCCTGCTTCAAACGTGTGGTCTCAAAGCTAAGCATTTAATTTTATGTGTGTGCTTATGCAACTTAAGTTTCAACAGCACTGGAAATTCACAGCTCCCACAGACAATATGAGCATGGATACTTTTAACTGCAAAACAACAGCCACTTTTCTAGAGGACATTCAGTTTGATAGTTACAGCTATTCCCTTCTGAATACTTTTGAATTTTACTGAGGAATTGCAAGTATAAAGACTAAGTATCGATACGTGAAATGCTGTCTGAATGCATTTATCATTAGGTCCTGTGACATTCTTTGATATTCTTATGTCTTGCATTAATGGCTCAGTTTAAAAATTAATGTGTAAATATTTATGTACCAGTTTGTAGGGAAATCTAATGGTTTAAAATCACTTGGCTTCCCTGGAATATCAATGATATTTTTATCTGCACTGTGTGTATACAAAGGAATTATTACATTGGCAGTTACTATTTCTGTTTTTCTAAGTAACACATATAAGTGAAAAATATAAGTCACATCACTCAACAGATAAAGACAAATTTGAAAAGTGTGATTTATGGAAACCTTTAATGGCTGTTTTACTGTAAAAGGTTAGAAGTTCTCTCACTTTGGAAAGTGACATGATCTAGCTTTACTTATACATGTGACATACACATGCTTTTGCACTTATATAAGTGGTCTAGTTCCAATTATACACTGGGAAAATATACTCATAATTGCAGCAGTTGATTTCTCAGTCTGTCTTGCATTTGGCAAACATTTTTGCAAACCATATTGTCTCAGTTTTTCATATCTCTAAAATTAGAACAATTCTTATTCAGCAAATTAACATTTAAAACTTGTATTTAATTCCTGGAGTTAACTGGAATTACTAGAGCATTAGCCCTCAATCCAATCATTCTGTCTCCATCCACAGGGAAAAGGAAACCTCCATGCATCATAGCTGTCAGTGCAAATGAAGAAAGAAGTCAGTCAGTTCTTCTTTTTCCTAATCCTTGGAGTACTCTCTTTGGCTATGTCTATTCTGTGCTAGTACATCAAATCAGTGCACGGCCAATTCTCTGGTCCTAAGGCAAATTGGCACAACACAGCCTGCACCCCTATGCCCAAATTCTGATCTCATGTTATTCTCTGAACTAGGCTCAGGTAATTTTCTCAGAGGTCTAAACCATGCTAAGGGGACACGTTGACCATTAAACCAGTAATTGTGGGACAGTGTTTGACAAATCCCTATCACTCTGTAGATATTAGTGAGGATATAACCAGAAAATGAAGAAAATAGACAAACATTCCTCCTGAATGACTTTTTCCTGTCAAACCTCTTCCTCAAGGTAATTTCATAGAAGAGGGTAGTAGGACAGACCCACCGGTATTGCAGATGCTGCTATGACACCACTATGTCTTTTCAATGCTGACAATTTTATTTTCAGCTTCTATGGATACCTAAAATGCAGACAATCAAACTGTGATACACATGAAGTGGTTTATTGCATTATTTCACAAGTGAAATGCCTTCCATGGCACTAGCTGTGGAACCAGTTGTGTTCAATAGTATACATGTGGTATTTGATCTTGATAAAGTTAATCAAAATTATGTATCTTGTAGGAAATATGACAGAAGAAAAATAGGAGAAATATGGCACTGAATTAATGCTCCAATTAGCTTAACTGCTACTTGAATTTAATTAACTATTACATTGCTTGAAGATGTTCCATAAATGACTTGCAAATGTACATGTGCAGAGGAGTGGCACTAATCTGTGTTATTAAGGCAAAGATTTATTAGAGGATCTCACAAGATCTATAGTAACCAAAAATGCAATCACATAAGAGAGCAAGTCTTACAAAGATGCCTATCTTTTTTATGAAGTTATTACTGCTGATGCCAGGGTTTTTTTCCCTTTATGGTTTCTTACTTGAGTCCACACTGTGATATTCAAGCATCTCTTGAAATGCCTCACTTCTGTGAATAATCTTACATTTCCCCTGGTACTTTGCAGGCAGCAAGGTGATCTGTTATATGCAAAATTCTGTGCCCTCTGAAGTGCGTGAGAGCTTGACACTGACTCTTATGGGATGTCTCAGAAGGTATGTATCACCATGTGCAGACAAACTGCAATTTTATTGGAAATGATACATTTCAGAGCTTAACTGTTAACTTTGCATCCTTTTTCCAAAATACAAAATTTCACTGCAGAGATAATTTGAATACCTTTGTCACAGTGAAGAGGGAAAGAATTAATTAAATCCTGAATTGCCAATCAAGTTGAGAACACAATATGGAAATCCCCATTAAATAACAGGCAAGTAATGGTGCTCAAATTGTGACAGAGACTAATGTATCTTGAAAATGAAAATGCCATCTCCAATCTGTAACACAATATGCACAGATTTCTCCCTGCCCCCATCCCCACTCGTTTTGCTCAAGTCGGAAGTGCACTCTGTAATGCATTATTAAGCTAAATTCTGACCCAGTTTCTTAATTATCTCTAAGCTATGGGGAACTTGTAGCAGAATATTAACTAAGGCAAGAGATACAAGACAGAAGAATCCATGATGGCATTAGAGAGAATCATTAGCATTTTGCCAAGAAAAACCTTCACATTTTAATATTTAACCTAGACTAACATGTAGAATTTATATTTTAAAATGGTACAAAGTACATACCAACCAAGTCATCAAAACAACCCAGGCAAAAAAGAGAACAGAAGTATTTGGGGAAGCATTCCTGCATTCACAAAATCGAAAACCTGTAGCATACTGACACATTTCTGGGACAACAGGATTTTTTCCAACCATTCCTGATGGATACCATTGGCACTTGTTACAATCTCATATAACATTATGTGCTGAACTATTTATTTTAGATGAATTGTAGAATGTAATCTGTTATGGGTTATATATGCCTAACAGAACCTTTTGGGGTGCAATAGGGACAAACAACTGTCATACTAAATGACATTTTGAAAGAATCCTCTGAACACTTTTATGCCTGGCTAGCATCAAGTTAGCGGTTGCAGTTTTATACCCCTCTGCACTGCTACTATTAGTGGAATATGACAAGTTTCCTTGGTGAAAAATCAACCACGGATACACTATATCAAAAACAAAGAACCCATGGATTTCTACCTACAAAGCTGCAGGCACATGACTTTAAAGACTTGCTGTCACTCTGATGTAAAAGTGATTAAGTAAAAAACATACTGCAATAGCAATATATCTAGTGAGAACAATTTTTAATATAAAACATATTTCAAAATTATTTGAGGAAAAAAATACTTTCCCCACACTGTAATTGAAGGATCTGTGGTATGCTCATATACAAAGGCAAGATTTAATTGTAAAATTTAGACAGCAGGAAAAGTCTGCAATATATATAATTTTGTGGACAAAGACTGAAGGAAACAGATGCAGTCCAATTAGCATCGAGTTGAGGAGTCACCTAACTCAGCAGAATTTGGAATTTGTATATACATTTTTCAAAAAGATTTGTTTCAAGAATTTGTCAACAAAGAAATCCTACTGTTTGAAAAGGAGTGAGTGTTGACTAAATACACTTTTTTATTAGTAATAGTGTCAAATGCAATTCATGTGGCAAGTCTGTAGTTTGCAAAACATTTGATGAATAGAAAGTGCTAACAAGCTTAATGTACCTTCAAGTACATTGCTTCGATTTGAAGTGTACTTTCTCTACTGGAGCATCTGGATGTATCATTGCTAATGCCAACACTGTGAATTCCACACTTCAACCCACCAAATATTATTCTTCTTCTAGGAATAAAGGTACCCAAAATTTCTCCAAAGTGACAAACAACAAGACACCTTTTCTTTACAGATAAGGAAAAAAAGTATAAAAATCAACATTTTATGCTTGAGCACCTAAACTAGTGTGCAGGCCTCTAAACAAAGGGCCTGGTTTTCAAAGGCCAGATTGTGCAGAAGTACCTCACGTTTTTCCATTTTGCATGATCTTGTATTTTCCTTTCTAGACTACTCCGTGTATTCCGTCAGGCCCAAAGATTCATACCAGAGTACCCCCTACAGAGAATAAACACCTTTTCCTCATGCATTTGCAGTTCGTTTGTGTTGACTGCAATCAAGCCAGCATTTAGTCAGCTGTCCCTCAGCCCAAGGAGAGAGCAACCGCAGTAGCACGTGCTCCCAGGACAATGCCGGGCACCAGGAGGATGTTTACCAACACAAATATGTCATGCAAGCCATCTGTGATATCCCGACCCCACAGTGTCTGGTTCTTTCCTCTCCTGAAATGCTTTGATCCAGTGGTGGACTGTGAGGAAGTCTGCACGGCCTCTTAGGTGGGAATCCATTCTGACCGAGGCAGATGTGGCTGGACAGACAACCTAAAAGCCTTAACCTTGTCTCTGTCAGGCAAAGAAAAGCCCTTAGTGAAAACATGCTGGTATCAATTGTTCTTAGCATAATCACCAGTGCTATTATTGTTAAATGAAAGAGACCCCCCTCCCCCAAAAAGCAAAATCATCTATTTAGACACAGCAACGCTTTGCATCCTTGTGTCATGCCGCTCCATGGTCATCACTATTTCTCTCACAAAAGCATCCAGTAAGAGGTTTTTTTCTTCTCAGGACTCTATTTCTTCCATCACTTCCATCACAATTGTTCGTGGGCCAGTCAGAATGAGGTTGCTCACTGTCCTGTAATCCACATGGAGAACATTGAGGCCATTGACCGACACAACAAATTGGCAAACCTGAGGAGAAAGGTGAGCAGCAAAAGAAGTTACAGATTAGACTTTTTTGGTAAGGTTATCTACATAGATGTATTATTAACTCCCGGGCATGTAAAAACTCCAGAGCTCTTCACACCATTCAGCACTCAAGAAAAACACATTTATTAGAATTAATCTGGCAAGTTAATTTTACATAACTTTTTTTTAAATATCACTGCAACTTTCAAACCTGTGGAATTTTGAAGTCCTACATCAATCATTTTTTTATAACAATGATATTTTCTGATATCAATGATGCTTTGCAAACAATATGGGACAAGACAGTTCTGGCCATTGCAAAGAGTCTGTTATTCCTAGTTTGTCTTAAACACTTTCATAGAAACTGTTTTAGACAGCTCTTGGTAGTCACATTACAAATATGCATGATGTTTCCAGGCTTAGGGCACGGGTCTGTATGATGACTTCACTAGATTCAGTGCCAGAACCTCCACCAGTACAACATGCCCCCAAAAGATCCAAATTCTAGGAAATAATATAATGGAAGATGAAGCCAGTACTAGGAAAGATTAAAATGCCACTGCCATTTTTAGATATATTCTGACACAGATTTAGTTCTTTTTATTTTTTATGTGAACAGTTTTTCATTTCCCTCAGCTCATTAATTAATTTCAAATATGCTAATATTTTGTTTTTAAAAGCCATAACAAATTCAAATGTTGAAAGTCTTGTATCATCAGAAGCTGTTTCCAGTCCAAAAAATCTTGATAGGAATATTCTGACCAACTACACTGTGTATTTTAAAGAGTTGGGGAAAATCAGAGAAAAAGTCATATTAACATTGTGAAGATCTGAAAAGAAAAAGAAAGATAAAAATACTGATTCCTCAAAAACATTAAGGCCTCTCTGTATCTAATCATAATATTACGGCATTTGATAAAAAGGCCAAAAATGTGTAGTGTCTAGGTCTGTGCTTTTAATGATAAAAATATGGAGCTTAAAGCAACAATAATATCATCCTGATGTTCCAATGAAAACTATGCATTCACTAGAAGGTTATCTTACTCATAAGTGATCTTGAGTCCGTACGAAAGGAGCTCTGAAGCAAGTATCACTAGAAATTTTCATGCTTTATTTTATATTTTTCCTTTTCCTATTTAGGCAGAAACACAACACAGGAATGTATGCAGAAGAGGTGGAAAGCAGCCCTGGTGTCTTCCATTGCTAGCTCTAAACCAGATTTTCTCACAAGCCATGTAATTTAACCTTTGTGCATCAGCTACCTTCCCTCTCAAGTAAAACATGTAGTGAAACCCAATTCATATTTGTGCAAAATGTTCCATTTAAGGAAAATTATAGAGGAAGCAAAACCAATCCAAAAATGTAACATTTCATCAAAAACGCCACTGATGATTTTAATCTCTGCTCCTTAGAACCTCTGCACAGGAGGAGTCGCAGCAGTCCCTGAAGGGGCAGCAGGCCTCTCTCTTGCACCTTCCCCCTCCAAACTCAGAACTCCTCTGCAGAGATGAAGATCCTGGAAGTCAGACTTACTGGCAATCAGCAACACCGCTTAGCCAACTTCATGGCAGTATGAATGTATCTTTCCTATATATTCATATGCTGTATTTTAGCTGCAAGTAGCATTGGGAAAACAGTTCAGTCTTTGCATGCAGACAAGGCCTCCTGAATTTTAAGGATTTTGTTTAAAAAGCTAAATCATCATCCTCTGCAGTGTGCCTCGATTAGTATTTAAAAGGCATGTCTATTTAGTTTAAAATGCAGATTTTTGCTGTATCTATAGGTGTCTCAACTCCCAGCAGTATTTCCTAATGCTTTCTATGGCTTTCCAAGATTGTATCAAGTTTTAGTGAATTATAGCTCTGGCTCCAAAATAGTACTTGGGTTGATTTAAAACAGATCTGCAGAAATAACCTTGTCTCTTCTGGCTTAATGCAATTTTTGGAAGTTGAATGGGTAACACTTCTTTTACTGCTGCATATTCTCAGACTTCTTGAGTTACTGGAATCCCAATGCAGGGGACTTGTGTATGGCCAGAGACAGGCATGCAAGTGTGCGATGGATAAATCTGCATGCTGGATCATGTCAGGAGTACTTGGGGGCCTCTGGGGAACATCCCTGGCAGAGGAACAGACTTTCCAGACCAACCAGCCACCCATTCATACCAGGGCTGCAGCGGTGTAAATGTGGATGGTAGAGGCACCGCAGTAGTGAACAGCAACCTGGATGCCAGAGAGTGAATTTCCTATGCAAAAGACAAGAGTTGACACGTCTGCGTTCTCAAGGTGTTTGTTTTAATGTGTGCCCTTGGCGGTATTATTAATCAGCAATGTGTACGGGCTGAGAGCAGTTCCCTTTGTGTCATCCTTTTTTTTGTTGTCAAATGGCTTATTTCACCAATGGCAATTTCACCATTTCCAGTGGGTAGGATTAGATGCAAAAAGTTCAACCAAGCCAGAAGAGAATAGAAATGTACAGAGGAGGAGAAGGCACAGAAGAGAGTACTTCTGTCCTAAAATCACATGAAAAGACCCGTGAGGAACAGGAGATTATCCTAAAGAACCAGTCACCCCGGGGGCAGAAATCTCTCTCCATGACCATCACTTGGCCAGTGGCCCCAAGAGCCGAGTCTTTGCAAATTCCAGATCTGGCTCCTTCAGGGATAAAGAAATGTGGAACCATTTGCTGTATCCTCCAGTCCCAATGAGGGGAGGAGATCTGCACAGGCCTGAGCCCTTCAGTATGCTGAGTGCCCTCAGCTCACCCAGTTTTCTTCTCTCCACCCTGGTTTTCCATCTAGTGCTGCAACCAGCAAGGGAAAATGCAATGCAGCTCTGCTTCGTGCATTTTGGCCATCATCAATCCTGGCCCCAAAAAGCCCACATCGTCCGTTGCTCTCTTGGTGAAGTTACAAAATGAGCAAGAGCAAGCAAGCACCCACAAACCAGCCCTGACTGAGAATATCAACCCACATATTATCATCTCAGGAATTTTCTTAAGGAGACTGGTTTACAAAATCACGATGATTTAATGTTACATTTATAAAAACACATCTCAAAAAGCTATAAGTGTTCAGCTCATAGTTTCAGCTGTTAAAGGCTTTGTAACTATAAACATGTAAAATTTCTCTGTTCATTTCCACACATCAGTAACTATAATAGATAATAAACCAAAGTTAAAAGAGCCTCAAAGAGCCTTTTACTGCTCATTTCCTCATAGCTCTCCAAGGAGCCTGACAGGAGATAAGCATCCATTTTTATCCCTTCAAGAAATGACAAAGCCCAGAATAAATTCCAACCATTTTGTTGGTTAGTATGTGGCAATCTAAAAACCACAGAAACAGTAACAGTTAAACAAAGGAACACCGAAGTAAAAAGACTCCCTTAATTGAGTTCAAATACTTGCATGTTACAGTAATAAACATTTATTGTTAAGTGTTTCGATTTCCCACTCTGGCAAACAGCAGCCCACAGAAGTAGGGACAGCAGAAAAGGCACCTCTGTCTTTCTGCGGGTTTCCACTGGCACGTACAGGTTTAACCAAATCCAGGTGTTTCCAGGAAAGGGTAACTTCAACTTTGGGCTTACATTTGAACAGAGAGGTTCTGGGAATCTATTGCTTAAAGCGGTTTGCAAAGATTTGTCATGCCTTTTATCATCAAACTGAAGATGGCGAGAAGAGGAATTATAATTAGTTACGTTTAATGGCCAAAATCAGGATCGTGCTGTACTTGGAGCTGTACAACCCTTCCTCCCCCTCCCTAGCTATTGCTCTTCCCTCCACAGCAAGCCTTGGCTGCCGGCCCTTCTTTGGTCTTGCCAAGCTGCCCTGGAGATGTACATCCACACCCCTTGATTTTCCTGCCAGGAGAATTGCCTGCCGGCCAAACCAAAGCCCTGCTCCCTCACAGGGGGCTGCCAGCCCCAGGGCTGGATGGCTGAGCCAGCATTGATCAGGATGACGGCGGGGTGCTTCTGGGGGATGCCAGAGACCAGCTGCAGGCATGGGCATGGAACTGCACAACCACCTTGAAGCCAATTATTGAATAAAAACATCATATACCTGTCACCAATTCTTACTTAGCGTTCCGCCTGAGGATGAACTTAATATTTATGAATGCTACAGGATAGAATCTGAGGATAGGCAGTTCCTCAGATGCTGTTTGCGCTGTAGGCTTTAGTCACCTGTCCTTGTGAAGCCAGGCCTTCATTGCTGGACTTTTTTCAATTTAATATTAAAAAAATTCCAAAAATATTCCTTTCTTTTACTAGGCATACTTTAGAAGGGTGCTATGAAAGATCATGCAGAGATGGAAATTCCCACCATAGAATTTGGTTTAAGCAATGGTTGCACAGTTCTTTGGGACAGCCCTAAAGAAAGCATTTAATTTTAGTGAGCACAATGGTTCATCACTGGTCGCAAAGCAAGTAACAGCGACACAGAGTCAACAGATAATATATCTCAAAACAGTAGGATAAGAGCATGATTACACAGTCACTTTAATTTAACATGAGATTAAAAAAAAAGATGAAGAGGAACTCGATGAAGAGGATTAAAAAAAAAGATGAAGAGGAACTCGAGTGCCTGCACCAGCATACCAGGGAGTGCATGGCTGGGGGTGGCTGGGCGACTGCCCTTCCCCACAGCAGCAAATGCGTGCGCCCCATTTCTGTGGCTTCAGTGGGCTAAGGCTCTAATTCTCAATGGATTTATCATTTTCATTTTGGTGCCAGAATCAGTGTCTGGAATCCACTCTTGGTTTTTTTACTGACTTCTCTTTAAGAAAGAGAGTATAAACACTATTACAAATAATTACCTACTAGGCACCGAAGAAACCAGTTACCAAACACAATTCAGGCTTGAAATTCTTGAATACAAAGCTACATTATGCAATGACACGTTAAAGATAGTGGCAAAAATACTGTTTTTCAGCAGGACTGATCCTTTACCCAATTATCTGGGCGGTAATGGGACCACTCAGAGTCTAAGACTGCAATGCATAAAGTCACTACAAGTACACTTGAATTTTCTTTTCCATCACCACTAAGGACAACTAAACAGCAAGGTTTCCACAGGTTGTTTGACACCAATAGCTGCTCTGGCATCAGGTGTTAACAGCGTAAGGAGATGTTGAAAACATTGCCACCAACTCATTTCCATTGAAGGTGCAAATATTACTGTACATGTGGCAACTACACGAAGGAAAATCTTAGAAAAGGCTGGAGAGAGAGAGAGTGAAATCCAGCACTGCACTAATCCTCCACTCCAGAGCAGCCAGGATTTCACCCCTGGACTCTGTGCAGATCTGAACCAGATTTCTAGCAGCTGGCAGCTCCAACCAGGGTCACATCCTGCTGCAAAGCAGTCCCTTTGAAACCAAGGTATTTCAAATGTTATCAGCACATTGCACAGAAACACGCAGTTGCTGGGAAAGCTGTGTGTGAATTAGGGCTGGCTCATGAGACAGACTGGATTTAACCCTTTGTTCACAATTTATATGCACATCAATTTACATATGGTTATCAGATAGTTTAGGACTCTCTCCCTTAATTATCATTTCTTCTTATCTTAGTGGTGATGCCTAAGTCACACTTCAAGACAAGCCATTCCCAAAATACATGGAAAAATGTATTGGAGTATTTTTTGGTCTTTTTTTTAAAAACCTTATTTGCATCAGATAGAAATGATGAATTCAGGCAAATGTAGGAGTTATTTTCAACCCTGGAAAGTTCTTCAGCAATTTTCCTAAGAGCTAAAATAAAAGCTTCTAAGTATAACTTCTTTCAGAGCTTTCTAAAGAAAAGTATATTTTGACAATTTTACAGAACAAAATTGACACCAGAACTGACAATATAACTATTTAAAAAAAGAAAGGAACAGTCCAATGTTAGTGTTTTCGCTTTTCTTCTTGCTAATGAAAATTAAAATGAAATCCATTACAGAAACAGCGTGCTTACATTTCTCTTGTAGTGATACTCTCAATAATTATAAATAAATGCTCTTTTTTTTCATGTCCTGCTAATCCTGTAGAGACAAGGATCAGCTGGCCAGTTTGAGTAGCTGAAGCTTATAATTGTTTCAGTATGGTGTTCTGAAACTCACTGTGATCTTCAGAGGAAAGGTTCTCCATGTGTGGTTAGCAAAACCATTGATTTTCTATGTGTAATCTGCATGAGAGACCTGCGAGATCCTAATTTCTATTAAATGTCAGGCCACTCTATCAGTAATAACCCTTCCTTAAAGGTACCCATGCAAATTGGGGCTGAAGAATCAACATTTTGCAATTGTCAGTGACCTGGAGATGTCTTCAGCCAAATATCAAGAACTCAAGCTGTTTACCCTTTATAGGTACTTTTTAAAACATTGGGCCAGTTCTAAGAAAACTTACTGGTTGATTCCTGTGGTATGGCTGCAGCTCTCATCTGTGAAGGTTACTGAACTGCTGAAACTGAGAAGGAAAAAGCAAAGCAAAAAAAGAAAACATATTCTTTACCACTTGCTTGTTTAAAAAGGTGATATATCTGCTTTGGCTTTTCTTGTCTTGCTGACAGATTTCAGCAAAATTTGGAGAAGGCTCAGGTGCTACGGGAATATAACATCTGAAACTCAGCTTTCCAGCATTCAGCAAGGAGGAAGGGGACATGCAAGCTTCCAACATTTCAGAGGAAGAGTTATGCTTCCAGTGTGATTCCCTCCCCCGTGCATTCCCCCTGCTCCTCTGGGGGGGCTGGGAACCACTGCTCCCATCCTGCCTCCCAAGCACTGCTGTGCTCTCAAGCAAACAGATGGAAATAAAGGCATAATTTTAAAAATCTAATTTAAATATGAAATATGAAGGAGTTGAGGAATGAGTGAAAGTAAACACTCCCATCTAAGGCCATTATTGTGTCATGGAGGAACAAAAAATGGCAGTTTCTACTTTTTATTGCAGTTATTGTTTAAAAAGAAGCTATTTACAAGCAGGTAACTACACAGGTTTGCCCTGCTGCTGCTTAGATCTCTTGAATAAATCTCCTGAGCTAATCACCACATCATCACCTTCTACCTCACATACAATGCCACAGGTTTGTACACAAAACACTTAAGTGACAGCACCAGAGAATGAGGTTTCCCTCTCCTCAGGGATCAAAGAACTAATCTTACTTTTAAAAGAAACATGGAAATAGGTTTGTTTATTAAAAGCTGGAGCCACAACCTGATTTGGGACCCCACAACACTTTCTGCTGGCAGAAAGGGACACCCTTGGCCTGAATTGCCAAGGATTCTGTGGATCCAGATATCAAAGCTCTTCCAAAGGCGAGGAGGGTTCACAGCAGGACTCGGTGCCTGCACTCCCAAGAGGTGCTCCTGTCCCTTTGTGCTGACTGCGGGGAGTAAAGTGCCAAAGCCAGGCACCACTCCCTTTTAATCTTGTGCCAGCAAAAATAAATAAATGAAAGGACTTGTCTCCAGGCAAAATAAGTTCCCTGATGTTCCTGGCATGGTTGGAGGAAGGAGGCAATAGATACATATCTGGTTGGAGGCAAAGGGAAAGAGGGAGATGAAAAGGAGGTGAAAATAGGATCAACCTTTCTGGCAGCAGCTTACAATCAGGTCAGCAAACTGCAGCTTAAGTTCTCAGATAACTTAAAGTTCCTGTGAAATCAATGTCAAGATATATGTTAGGGTAGAAGGAACGAGCACAGAGAAATCTGAGGTAGGAGAACAATGGTGGAAGAGAGAGGGCACAGGGCTCAACTTCTTCTTTTATACCCTTACATACATGACCTGTATTTATGCTGATTACAGGGGCTCTTCTATTTTAATAGGTATGCCATAGCCATACAACAGAGGAGTCCCCGTACTCAGCAAAGAGCCCAGGCTACAAAGAGGCTGAATGTGCTGCCACGGAAAAGCCTAAGACACAAGACTAACCTTCTAAATGAAAGCAAACACAGGCGGCACTGAAGTATTTGCTCCCACTCTGCTGAGTTTTACAGGAACGAGGAAAAGAGATGACAATCAGAGCTCCGAAAGTTATGTTTCCAGTTAGACTTTTATCTTCTTTCATTTTTTATTTTAAGAATTCTTGCAGACTTGCTAGGATTAATAAATCAAAGCTGGAACCTAACAATTCAAAACCTACTGCATGTCACCGGAAGGTTAAAAAATCATGCAGCGTCCTTTTCTGCATAACTGAGGTTACTGGATAAAACAGAATAAATTGCAGCTGTGTGTTCAGCTCTGTAAATATCTCCAGCAAATGTGTAATTGGCTGTAGAGTGGGTGGTGTGGGAGTAGGCAAGTATCCAGGTCTTGCATAAACACAGGATTTTCTCTCTAGAGGGATGCATTTTTTTGTTCCATCTTTACACCAGTGTTAAGCTGGCCCACTGTCCCTTCAGTGGGCTAGAAAATGAGTACCAGCAGGGCACGATTCAATGCATAGCAGAGAAAACCAACTCCATTTTCAGAATTACAAACGTAAGTGTGTAATTCTGGCTCTCCACCTTGGTCTGTGGCTGCAGTATGGTATGGCTGGTTTGCCTGAGCAAGGCTTCATTACATCCTCTCATTGCATACATTCATTACATACTTTTTTTTTTTAAGGAGCTGAATTTTTTATAGTATTCCAAACTTATTGGTCTCTACCTGAAAAAAAAATCAGAAATTAAACAATGTAATATAAAAAATAATCTAATATAATAGTATATATTTTATAACATAATGCAGTGTCACATAACACGAAATTAAGTCATAGATTCTTGAAGGGCCTCATCAGATAGTCTCTCCCTCCATCCCTCCCTCCCCACCGATAGGAATCAATGGGAATTTCAGTCTTTTTTTTTCCACCGAGAATAGAATGAAACCATTGCTGTGCAAACTCCACAAATAGAGTGGACAAATTACAGGGGGGAAAGAGCTGACCTAATAGCCCATGAGAACAAGCCTTGTTTTGGGGTGGGTGGCTTTCGGTCTGCACACAAGTCTCGGCACCGCAGCAGCAGCAGTTTCCCCAATGGATTGACTGAGCGGTGAGACAAATGCCAACACAGCAAACAGGAATTACTCACTTAGGTAAATTAAAGCTATCTGCAGATACCTGGAGAGTAGTAACAGTAAGGACCTAACACCCTGAAATGCAAACCTTCCATAAATAGGGAATAAGGAAATATAGGTCACTGCTCTTCATGGCCCTAATTGGGAATTGGTGTGTAAAATGACTGACTTAATCTGAGTCTCAGCGAGAAATACCCACAGGTAAAGCTGAGGTGGACTGGGCTACATCAGGAAAGCAAACCAGTGACTGCATGCTTAACTTTATAAGTATTTTTATTGTATACTGCAATTTGATACCTACCACAGAACAGCTCTGAAAATGTTAGATAACTCAAACAGCTCAAGGTGGCCCTGGGTGAAATACTGCATCAGTAGCAGAAGAACACAGTGTCTTAGTTTAGAAATAATGTCATTTTATGCCTGGGCTGACCTTTTAGTGTTCTTTGGGTGTTTTTGGTATATCTATACATAAACTACAGTTGATAAAAGAAAAGCAGACATAACGAATAAAGAACTTCAGAACTATGTATCAGTTTACTTACAAGATCAAATATAATTAGGCTAAACTAAGTAAATGTGGTTCGTTTAGAGCCCATATTAGTTAAAAAGAGTCCCCAAACAAACCCAAACAAGATCTATACAGGGCACCCTCAGCACCCTCCGGTATCAAGACTGTAATGAGCAGGAATGATCTGCACCACTGAAACAAACAGCTGCTCTCTGTTTGCACAGACAAAAGCGCAATTGTTTTTCCATGTGTTTGACTAGCTAAACAGAGCCTTGGCTGTAATGCAACGTGTTTCCCAAATAATTCGCTTATATCATGAAAGGAAGCCAGCTTGTATCTCGAGCAGCAACAAGAAAAGACATGGAGAAGTGCAGGGAAGGGTCTGTAAAGCAGGCAGCCAGGGAGCAGCTGCACCCCCAAAGCGCTCAGGGCAGAAACCTGCAGTAGTCACGATGCTGTAAACCCAAAAGTATCCGAGGACCCCTTCAAGCCTTTAAGTGAAATGGATATTGTAACTAAACCTAATAATACAAAAGGCTTTTCATCCTCAGTTGAGAGCAAAAGCAGTTCAAAATGACAGCATTTTGCTGTACTGGCCTATAAATTTCTATCTTTTTAATAGATTCTTAGGATACTCTTTTTAAGATTTCAGTCATTCTGCAGATGAGTTTTTCAGATGACAGTCCTCTCTTTAAAGAGCTGGGACTACCTAAGAATGACCCGCAATAGACTAAGAAAGCTTGAGCAAGGGTAAGGTCCCAGCTGTTCTGGCTGGCACTAGATCTTGCCGTTCAACGGGCCATAGACCACACTGGAATTTGGAAGCTGTATCAAAACACAAGCACAGCCCTGTTTTACAGTGCAGCTGAAACCAAGACTGCTTTCTCTCCTTCTGAATGCCTACAGCTGTAAGACTTCAGAAACAATCAAGAAAGCACTTTCATAAATGCAGGGATGATCAGATATCTGGGTTATCCTGCCATAAAGCACCACCTACTCAAAAAGGATTTTTTAAACCTACTTTTTATTAAAATAATGTAACTAAATTTAAAAAAATCTACTGACCTCCAATTATGAACCCGCAGACAATTTTTTTTTCTGAACTGTATTTGCTATTGATGAGAAGGAGCCAATGTACTGATACAAGTACAGTAGGTCCCTTGTTGCCCAACAGCATTTTAGGTGACCAGCCTACAAACAAGTTCAATTCTAATGTCAACCTCATTGGTGTAAATGCAGAAGAGCGAGCTCTGAGGTATTATGAAACTTTCTGTATTTGCATAGATTTTTAGTTGTTGTGTTATAGTTTGAAGGGGGCAGACAAAAATCTTATTGGCTTTTGCTGCCAAGACCCAGTGAACAAGGGGTGGAGTTTAGGCCCCTGTTGTGAAAAGGGGTCTAGGTATCAGGTATCAAGTATCAGGTTCCAGTATTTCCACACCCATTTTCCTGCCAGACTCTATAAAAGCGAGGAGGATGGGGGGGGGAGCTCTCTTGTCCCTTTTCTCTCCTGCCCTGGTGGTCTCTCGGGAGTCTCTTCCCTCTTTTCTGCTCTGCTTGCCCTGGTGGTCTCTCTGGCTCCAGTCTCCTGCTCTGCCTCGCTCCTGCATTTCCCTGTCTGCAAGCTCGCCACGTGGAGACCAGAGGAGAGAGGCCCAGCGTTGGCTACCAGCTTCGCCACGTGGTCTGCAGCATTCCAGCACTCCAACTGCACCGAGTAACTGAAGTTTGGACTCTTTTTCATTCCATCGGCTTTGCAGTAAAAGACCTTTCAGCAGCCTGTAACGCCGGTCATCTGAGCTCGGGTTGTATATTTTGTATATTGTATATTTTGTATATATTTTCCTTTTCCCCACCAGTTAACTCTTTCTCCCTGTGCCATTAAATTTGCTATAAGTTTTTAATTTCCAACCGGAGCCTGATCTTTCTTACTCCCCTTCTAATTTTCAGGGGGAGTGATAGAAACAAATTCTGTCTGGTTTGTGGCTTGCCCTGGCCGTTTGCAAAACCAGCACATGTTGTAAAGAAAAAAAAAAGTCACTTTAATTACCCAGTAAAACTCTTCCTGTTAAAAGAGCCTCTAGAAAAAATCACACAGTTATTGAAAATCTAGTACTGTTCTGCAGGCCAAAATTCAGATCTGGGATAAGCAAGTAAGACGTGGCTAGACCTATGTCCTGTAAGTTTAAGGGGGAAAAAAGGGAAATTCACTGTTAAAGGTGTAATTTATACTCAAAAAGCTAAACACACTCCTTTTATATTTCATGTAGGAATTCCCACTGCTTTAATTTCTTCCTCTATAGTGAATAACATGGATCCTGTTGTTCAAAAAAAGGACAGCGCTTGGCAAAAATCCATCTGCATGGCAGTGGATTTTCCCCTTATACTTCAGGGGAGTGACTTTTCACACACAGAATGCTGATTTCTTTATCATGTAACAATCCCTGATAGCCACAGCAAGCACCTACTCTTTAGTTCAATAGCTGATTTTATGTCCACTGACTCAGAAGAACAGAAGCCTGTGGTCCACTGAAGCAAGTGCAGTCCCACAACCCACCTACTTGATGGTGACTATGCACTCGGAGACATCTGCACAAGAGTAGATTTCACTTAACCATCCAAAACTGCAACAGAAGTACTAAGGCCCCAGAAGAGATGTTTTCAAAACAAACTGATCCTTAAACAACTCTGTGGGGAATGAGGCAAGGAAAACCAAAGAAATTAGAAAAAAAAATGGAGATCCACCAAAAAAATAGGAATATAGGATGAAATTCTGACACGTCTGAAGACCATGGGAGCTTTGTCATGGCTTAAAGAAAACCAGAATGCCATAGTTAAAGTCCAGTGAGCTATTAGTGGAAAACAACAAAACAGAAGAGAATATTGGTAAAGATTAGCAGAAACTGGAATATGGTGGCACTGGAAGTAGAAAGTCTCTACTCATCCCCAGCACAGTTACAACCTGGGTAGGGATGGCAGGGTGCTATGTTGGAAGAAAGTATTTGAAGCCGATGCAAACACAAGTTCCTTGTCAGGAGGAGAAGGATGGCTTAGCAAAAGGACAATTGTACAAACTGAATTTTGAAACTCAATGGAGCCTATGCTGGTGTAACATTGCTGCATGGGAGTTGTCCAGGCTGTAAATTTGGATCTAGGTGTTGCTATGAGACTGGGAAACCTAGACCATATGCTGTGAACCACAGCCCCAGGAAACACTAGAAAACTTTAGCAAACTTGGAGTTTGATTCATTTGTACTGGTACTAAAATGGATCTACTTATCAAAAGTTTGGTTATGTCAGCTTTGTTGGCATTTTCCATCTAGCTAATCCCACAGTACTTTATAAGGATATCTATGTATTCTATTAGAAGAATGGTCAGTGTAGTTGCACAGAGAATTTGTGACATGGTAAAGAAAAGAATCCAAATTGCATCTTCCAGGTGGCCACCAGAGAGAAGGTTCCACCAGCAGACGAGTGGTACAGTGTCCCTAAGGCAGTCTCCTGCCACTCTCAGAGGTCCAACAATGATATGGCTTCCACGCTGGAAGAGGAATAAAACAGACTTAGTAGCTGGTGCAGCAAAAGGGCAGAAGAGAGACTGATTCACAGCTCATCCAATGCTGCACTGGCATTCCCAAAGATGAGAGGAAACAGGGACTGCTGAGAAAACATTTCATGATTTCCATCAACCTAGAGACACTGTGCTAATACAAAGGATGATCAAGGCCATAAGGACTCTGTTGTTGCACTAGTAGTATTCTGTAATGAAAGCAAAGGAGAGATTTGCCAAACCTTTTCTCCTTTTGGCAACCACACGAAGTTCTGGCAGTGACACACAATGCAGCTCCCAAAATCATGTTTTCCTTCAGTAAAAGACGTCTCTAGTCTGGTGAGAGGGCTGAATTCACAAAACTCAGATTAGAGGAGATAGGTGCAAAGCAGCCTGCTGCCCAGTACTCATGGAACTATGTTACTATCATAATTTTGATGGCAATAATCCCAGTATAGTTAAGAGTACCAGGTGTTTAGTGTAGGTCTTACCTATTGAAAAATGGTAACAGCACTCACCCTAAAAAATTTGGGAACTATCAGTTTGAGGTTAAATTAAACACACCCACTGTAAATGGAAACTTTGGGACATCACAGAGGCATCACCACAGCTCACCAGAAAACTCCTTGATCAAATGATGACCACAGACCAAAAAGAGAAGGCAGTCACAGAGTAGGAGCACCCAGGCACAGATTCATGCATCGATCAGGAAAGTACAGTGACGGCTATACATGCTGTTAACAGTTGTCAAGGACAACCAACCACTAATCCATTTTTCATGTCGATGGCAGAGTGGAGTATTTTCACATTCACAGACATTTGATCTCTTCCAACTTCTGTTGATTCATCATGCTACTAACACAGCTGCCTTACCACATTTTTCATTAGAGTCTTTTAGAAAGATTTCTACTAAAGATTAAATGGAAAAGGAAAAAAAAAACACATCCAAAATGTTGAATGTTATGTTCTTGCTATGCTCTTAACACATCCCGATATGACAACTGCTCTTAAGCGTGACTGACAAGATGTTCAAGGCTAATGGCTACCCCCATCAGCTTGCTCTCTCCAATCTCTGTGATGGACAGTAGCACATAAAATCTGAGGTTCTGATTACAGCTGCATAAAGTGAAAGACAGAGCTACAACTTGTTTCTTTTTTTTTTGGTTTTGCAAAACCAGAGTTGATTTTATGGTAAAATATCAAATCTGACCTCTTAAAATTAGATTTCTCTAAAGTCACAGGTGCTTGAATACAGCTTCCACATTTCTATGAGGGAGAATGGATCTTTATGTTATAGTTTATATGTTATCAGAAAATGAGGCACTCACAGACATGTCTGAAACTTATATATACATCTATATTCAAGCCCTACAGTGGCAGCATTCATCACATGCAGTGCTATGTGCATTTAGCTCTGCTGCTTCTCTATTTATGGACAAGCTATGAAAGCAGTTTGTCAGCAACATTCTGAGTGTTCACATTACCAAATACATTCATTTTGAATTCACTCTAATGTAATTATCAATTAAAATTAGAGATGATAACACAGCTAAAGGAAAATACCAACCTGCCTCAGTGTTTTCATGCTGTAATTGAAAACAGATGGCAACTCGTGTAATTTATGCTTTTCTACAATCAGTAACATGTTGGTGTAAGATAAGAATTCCAAGACTGAACTGCATCTGCTTCAACAACACCATATGCTGGTGCACAGTATAAATACTTCTCTAAACCTACTTCATCTTCTCATTTAAAGCTCCATCACATGAGACAGTGAAAGCACCCTTTGGATACCTTCAATTAGCATTGAAGCATCTCCCCAGAGCTTTAAAGGGTTAGAGTCCCAGCACCAAACATTGAGGGCTCTTCCCTTTCCTAAGCTTCATGGACAGGGTTAAATGGAGGCATGTTTGTGGTGCCTTATTTATATAATAATATAACCTGCCTATTTATATAATAATATAACCTATATTATAAAATAATATGAACCTCAGTCTTTAAGCTCGTGCTAGGCTGCCTTTAGCTTCCCTACTTTTCTCACTAGCCTGTAAAGCGTCGGAGATTGGCCACAGTCATAAATGGGATATATTTTCCTGGGGGAAGAGTTTATCTTTTTTAGGATTTTATCTTGCTCGTCAAACAGTTAAGTAATCATCAGTTTTGAGGTCTGATTGGCAAGGACTATGGAGCGGGTTTTGCGTTTCTCTGTATCATGGGGTACATTCAACCTCTCAAGAATTTCACAGTTCAAATTTCTTCCTATTGCAGGAATCTAAGGCAGTGGTGATTCCTCCGACATCCCATGCTTTTGGGTTGATTTTTTCCTCACTTGGCACCTTGTAACGAAGAGCTTCTAGTCCTTTATGTTACAAGTCTGTAGTATTTTGTGACTGTGGCAGTATTTGGACTCTGTGGACTAATCAGATAGTACTTATGTTCCTTTGATAGCAGGAAAACTGGGCTTCATTACCTCGATGGACCTGACAGTAATCTGCTCCATTAAACAGTGACTATACAGTTACACTTGAGATTTGGCTCTTATTCTGCTAATGAAATCATTTGAGAACCTGGACCTGAAATAATCACTTGTGAATGCAGAAGACGATGGCACAGGCAGAAAATTTATGAGGCTGACCTCCTCCCTGTGCCAGTTTTTAAAGATCAGAAGAGCAGAGCCTTGCTGAGATAGTCCTAGCTGTATATCATAATCCCCAAGCAGAGCTCAAAACAGAAAGTGTTGGTACCAGGGATCATATGTAGTCCACCAAACTCCCTGCTATGAACTGAAATGAAGAACTAGAATAGAACAGAAAAGATTGAGATCATTGGCAATTTGTACCATACAAAGACCTGAGGTATAACATGTATAAATACTGATTTGCTCACATTCAGTTTATGGAATCAGATGTTCTGCAGTATTCCTCCAAGTTTAGAGCTGGGCACTGATTTCTCCAGCCAAAGGGAAGAACAGGTAATCAGCAAAATGAGTGACTAATGTGTCTCTTTCACAAGCCTCGCACTAAGCCACCTCTGCTTGTTTTGTCCCTCTGTTGCAGTGCCATCACACTAAATAACAATGTGTGATGCATAATTTAAGTCAAGAGTTTGAAGTCAAATTGTGTAGCTTTTCAAAGAATATTTGTACCTTCAAAACAGAATGTAACTTATGGAATAAAACACTGAAAAAGGGGGGAAAGGAGTTTTTCTGACAAGTGGCAGTGTTTAGCAGTACCATCCACAGAGACCTGAATTTTGCAGCAAATCAATACTGAATATTAAAGCAACCTGGGAACTTCAAAATTCTGCTTTCCTGTCTTCCACTGCTGACAACAGCAGACAGCAAAACAGAGCTGCAAATAACTTAGAAGTACGCATCTCAACACTGATTCCTTTCATAGCTTTGTGTCGCCTCCAGCTCCCACTTGTTAATGCGCTTACTGCAACCACGCTCTTCGCAAGGCTGCCACATGCAACTGTTCTTCAACAAGCCAGGTCTAAAAATACTCTAATAAAGATAATTGACAAGATATTTATTAAATTATTTGCTCAGCTTCATACCTGAAACCTCAAACCATAAATGGTAATCCTGTTTACAGAAGAGGTATCAAGACTTAAAGTCACAAATGTCACACCTTCACACACCTCTTCAGTAGACCATGCTAGTAGGGGTTGTCTCAGAATGAAATTGACTGAAAATGTCCCCAGAAGAGGATGTCACATATGATAAGATGGTACATGCTACCACACAGAGGTGCACGTGTGCAATGGAGATGTGTGTGTCCCAGTGTGTGGTCAAAGCTCTGTCAAGTTCATTGAGATTTCTACCAATTCACAGTGCTTTGGAGCAGGCCAGTAACCCAGCCAAACTCAGACTGAGAGCAAGACACCACAAAGTTGTTCAGGTAGTTGAGCCTGTAATGATTACTGCTTTATATCATACACAGTAGAGTTTTAGGTGCACAAAGTGAGGTTCTACAATGAGATTGTAGGCAGCAGTCCTCTCTCAATTTGTCCAGTGTAATGCGAAGACAGGAATATAGTGCTTTCCAAGAGAGGTAAGTGTAAAATCATACAATTTACAAATAAAGACACTTCTAAAAATGATTACACTGGATACATCTCCTTAGGAGGAAAAACCCTGCTGCTACTGCCAAGAATTTTTTGGCTTTTCTTCAAATTCTTGCCCTTTTCATCATAGCCAACTTTCCTTGTTAGCGCTTCTTTGGTGTAGCGCTCAGAGCAACACTGGCAGACAAAAGCCTCTTGCACCAGCCCACCAAAAGTTACCGGGCCAAATAGTCTAATTCTGAAGTGCCCCTCCTGCAGCTTTCACACAGAGGAAGGTTTATTTTCAAGGAAATGTCATCTAAAGCCTGTCATACGATTCCTTTAAATTAGCCAGATTGAAGAGTTCTGTAAACAGATGGATTAAGTGACATAGATTTTTAAAAATTTCAGATACTGCACTATAATTTACATACCTATTGCCATGGGAACACCTCAACAAAACCCCCTATTTTCAAAGAAAACTGGCATTTCTTCACTAGGGGCTAAAGGTATTCAGCGTTTCTGAAAATGGAGTGACAATTTTGGTCCTAAACAAGGACTCATCTAATATATGACCATAATGTTTTACGTGCAATTCTGCTCTGAAAAGCAATTTTATATAAAGATAGCACCTTTGCAAATAATCAGATCTGTCCTTTTTGCAAATTCAAGGCAATATATCCCAGTTTTACTGTCTAAAATACTGTTTGCTCCCCTCAGGACAGTGGACTATTTTACGTTCTTATGTCTTGAATGGTTCCTGTCAACCTCTGCCACCCCATCAGACAACATGCATGCATGGAGAGGACAAATGGAAGACATGAGGACATAATTTGGTACATAAAACCAGTTTCAGAGGTGAAATATGAAAGAACCCAGCTTAACTGAAACATCCTAATGTGTAGTCACAGGGCTGCCAGGATGAAACCAGAAGCAAAACCAAAACAAAGCCCCACTATATTCAGCTGTAAACTGCTACGTGCAGAAATGAAATCACGAAATACATATGACATGACAGTGTTATTTTTACAAGTCAGGTTTCAGTATAGATCTACTTTACTGCTAGCTGCTATATTCAGAGAGTAAAAGATGCTGTAAAGTACTAAACTCCCAAGTTCAGGATTTGGAATATGCACGTGAATAAATTAATTATTTTTACATTTAAGTCCTTCAAATTTTATGCAGGATTGCTATTTTAAAATAATACTCTTCATATACAAATTGTAACATTATATTCAGGTATTGTATTAAACATACAAAAAATTCCAGCTCCCTCAGAAATCAAGCCATATGCCAGCAGAATGTGTCAGGGTGCTGCTTGCACCAACAGGCTCTGCAGCTGCTGTTCCCCCTCCCAGGGATTTTCCTGCCCATACTCAGAAAAAACAAATGTTTCAAAGACAGTATGTTCTTGCAGGTTTCATTTTTAAAAAAATCAACAGCTGGAGTGGAGAAACCCCCTGCAGTGCATTTGCTAAGGAGAGTGCCATGGCAGGTTTGGCATTGTGCGACGGGCAGGATGCACATCCCAGCAGCACGCGCTGCCTCCAGCTTGGTGGGTGTGAATATATGGGCGAGAGGCAGTGGGGGTGAGTGTGATGGGAAAGGGAGATGAATTAGAAAGCAGGACAAAATTTGTGGCAAAGTGGGCTGCATGTGAAATACATCTGAAACCTTCATCTGTGGTGTTACCATACAGTAAAATGTGACAGAAGCTGATAATTTAATCTTTGTATCTGGCCTAGACTGGACACTGGAGTAGGTGTAGCAGCTAGTTTCCCTTTCTTGCTTTTATCTGTACTTGGCATAGTGCTTTGCTTTCATTTTTCCCACTGCAGAAGAAAGTGATTATTTCACGGATATATGCAGGATGTGATCCAAACCCACAGGTAACTCACATCCTGTGCCAGGTGCTCTAGGATGACCCTGCTTGGGCAGAGGGGTTGGACCAGATGACCCACTGTGGTACCTTCCAACCTTAATGATTCTGTGATTCTGTAAGTCAACAGGCTCTGCATTAGCAGTACAAAAGCCTTCATATGTCACTTTTGTATTTATTTATTCTTAAATCATGCATGAAACTATTTCAACTCTTAATGAAATATGAAAGTATCATATATTCTTCTTTCCAAAATGTCTTGAATTTTAACTGCTTTACAGTGAACAATGGGTTATGCTAGCTTCATTTACAACAGGTATGTCTGACTTTGCCTCTTCCTATACAGGCAAAGTCCAGAAGCTTCATAGCGGCAAGCACATAAATTGCAAAGTAACGAGGAAAGATAAAATTGTGCAGAATTGCACAGGTGAAAATAACAAAGAACACCCCAAAAAACAAAATACCAAAATACCACCACCACCAAAACCAGCCAAGCAACAACAACAAAAGGCAAAAGATCAAGAAAGCAATTTGGAAAGGATAAATGAGTTTCACATGGAAAGAGGACTTGAAGAATGTCAAGGACAGAAGAAAATAAACAGGAGGGGGGTGAAAGGCAGCAACACTCACTGTGCACAAACAACTGAAACTGAGACAAAGATATTCAACCCTGGAAACAAAAGCATCTCTTCCTTCCCAAGCACAGGCAGCCCAAGACCTTCACTGAGCAGCACAAATACCCTCAGTAAATCACCCCATTTGAAAACCCACCTTCATCCCAGCCGCGGCTGCCGGCCCACTGGGGTCCACGGCTTGGATGTGGCAGGGCTTGCTGCCCCGCACCACAAAGCCCCAGCCCACGGCATCACCCACGATCTGGAAAGAGAAAAGAAGGATGTAATCACTTTCGGGCAGCTCAGTGAAATTCGAGGGGACAACATCTAAATGGTTCAAGACATAATTTCAACATCTCTATACTTCCAACACAGAGTAACGGCCATTGTGTAAAGGCTGCTATATCACCCATGGGAAAGACTCTATCCAAATTATTCTTTCTGCTTTTAATGAACTATTTTTGTTGAACTAGGAGGCTGTAAAAAGCAATGCTTCCAATGACTAGGTTTAAAAATGTCTTTACAAAAAGGTTTTCTCTAATAGAGAACATGAATCAAAATTTCTGTCCCATCATAGTCTAGAAAGGTTTAAGTAGAAAACTTCAATTTGGGTAGGTAATCCACTCCTGCAGTGCAAGTATCACCAGGAGCACAGTCTAGATGAGTTTGTGTAATACAAATATTATTGGCTTTATGTAATTTTACACTCCATTTAAGTCAGCAGTACTACATTGGCATGAAGACAGGATAAACAAGCACAAAATCAGACCTGAAATGTGTGGAAGTACTGATAACGGAGTTTGAGATTTTCAAGTACAAACCTTAGCAAATGCAAATAAGCTCTAATTATCCCATTAGAAAACGTCTGTTCAGATTACCTAATACATACAACATGCAGATAATAAAGAAAAATACTGGGGACATACCGTAAAAGTTTTTCTTACATATGGGGCTCCAGGCATCAAGAGCTCATCAGCAGTCACAGGTCTCTTTAATACTGTGGAGGTACATAAATGAATATTCAATATAAGCATTCCTCTAGGGTTTTTCATAATAAGTAAGATAAAGTGTTGGGATACAACATTTTTTTTGTTTCTCTTTCAGCTCTTGCAGACTTGCTTGAAAGTAGTAAAAGATCCAAAGAAAAGACAGCAGAATAACTCTGAGTACAAATGATGAGATCTTTGGGAAATCAGGGCATTCAGCCAACAGAATTTGCTGTCTGCAATCAAGATCCACTAAGCACTATCACAAATATCAGAAGTGGCTGTTCCTGTGTCCAGTGTTGAAACAAGTGACCAATCTTCCTGGCATGGTACAGCTTTTCTTACCGGCTTGCTCTGTGCATGTTAAGTGCTCTCTGCTGAGTTGGGTTTGAATCACAGAATTAAGTAATAAGAAAATTCTGCTCCTTTCAGGAAATTACCCCAACAATGAGATTTCTGCAATTGTAGGCATAGGCATCTAACCCAACCTTATCCAGGGACATCCTAGGTAATCTATAGCTGGCTGGGATTTTACATGAAAGGAAATACCAGTGAGTTTCTGCAGGTGATTCCCCTTGCCTTGCTATGTAATGGGGTAATTTTCCCCTGAACAAAGTAAATGTGAATTTCTGCCAAACCATTCTGCATACCAGTTTTTATCTGTCTATAAATGCTTCACAAGATGCAGCAAAATGGGAAGATATATGTTGTTAACCATATTTGCCTGCTTCACCTCTAAAATTATGGCTGCTTTTCTTTTGATCTTTTAAATAATTTTGATGATGTCTACCTTTTCAGTCACAGGTGGAACATAACATCTCCCACAGATGGTATTCGAAGACACTCATGAGTTTCTTAATGACATTCATAGGAGCAGGGAGAATTCTAGCATACAAACCAATATGTATTTTTTTTTACTTTCCCGTGGATTCTGACAAACTGCCATTTATCCAGAGTTACACTTTGTAGAGCATGCCTGGTCAATGTAAAAAACCTGAATGATCATGCTCATTCGATAAGTCACAATCAGGTATATCATTCACGCAGGACTCCTTTGTGTGCCTCCCTTCATTATACCTCCAGAATTTATTTTTATTTTTATGATTGTTTTTCCAAATGACTGGACAAGTCATGACCTGGGATTTTTTTAAGTTTTTGCCTGCAAGAGAACTCATCTGACAATAAATATTAGCATGCAGTTCAGTGACATGCTCTGGGTCTGGATAGCAGGAAACTGTGAAAAAAATCACTTTATAGTCCAGCAGAGGATTAAAAATTCCTCTGTAACATATACATCTGACAGCCTTATGTGAACCTAAGTGAGACGATGTGTGTACCTGGACTTGCATTATGGGAGAAATTACCCTACATCGCCAGTAATTGTACAAGTCTTAAAAATAAGTCTGTTTATAAGCCCTTTGCTGTTTTCTTTCAAACGTGAGTCTGTTAAAGCTAGTCAGAGCTTGAAAACAAGTCCTAAGGGAGAATTTCTTTTAAAAAATAAAGAATTTATGCAAGTGCAACATCAGCCTATCCATTTTCTTCCAGTGTTGTGTAATCAGCTGCCTTAAAATAAACTTGTTCTCACTACTCATGGGTTGACATTTCATGTATAATCAGAGTCACAAATGAATGGAATAGTCAGCATACTTCAGATAACACATGTATTTACAGATAGCACATGAATGCTGCTTCATTTGTCCGAGAAAATTTTCCAGGATGTAATTAATGATGTATTGGGTCCAAAGAGCTCACCATACAAAATCTATCAGAGCACTTCTAGGAAGTATACCCAAGAGATATTCTGCCAAAATCTGATAACGTGGCACTTGTCATATAGGGGCAAACACACTGCATATAGAGGTAAACACATCGGAAGGTGGTGCCGAATGCCCAACAGCAGCATACTCCAAGGATGCAATGGCCACCAGCACTGAGAGCGTTCCCCCAAGCTGGACAGCAGGTCTGGTGTAGGGGGTTGTGGCTTCTTCAATCATACCAAGTCCCTCAAATTATTTTAATTTTTAGCCTCATACTGAATTCCCAGCAGAGCTAAAGAAGAGGGAAGGAAATGTACTAAAAGGAGAAAGAAAGAAAATGTCCCCATAACTATGCCTTTCTTTCTGATGGCTACTCTGCACAGCAGGAGTGAAATGCGCTTTAGCTCACTCATCTCCAGAGTAAATTGGCAATGTTTGGAACAGGATTCATAGAGTGCTTGAGGCACTCTCTAGTAATCACTTCAAATACCAGCACCCCTTGGAAAGCAAAGCTTATACATATCCACTGAAGCCTTCCCCCACTGCATAAGTCTCCCCAGACTGTCAGCAGAGACCTGGTAAATTTGAAATAAGGAGCACAAAGGGCAGCAGGGACTCTGCTTTGAAATTCAGGGCTGTTTCTGAGGAAAACGGCTGAAACAATTATCTATCCTGGTCTCTCTTCCCCTTCCCAGATGTACAGTAAGAAACAATTTTAAGTGAACTGTGGAAGAATGGGTGTGTTTAACCTTCTGGTGTGGGATAGGAAATCCTTTCAAAAGGAAAATAAGCTTCAATGCTACTTTTACCTTCCTAAACAGACTGGTGTAAGACCTAAACAAATTAAAACATTGAAGTGGTCCCTGACAGGCTGAAACAATGCTATCTCTTTTTTTAGAGGCTGCTGTTTTCTGAGTTGTGTTATTTCATAGCAACTCAAGTGGCCACTGGATAGTTAAACTCTACTCTGACTTGAACCAAAGGAATGTCTCTAGGAGGAGATTTGAATCAGTTCAGAGCTTGGCAATGAAGAGGCAAATCTGCTTCTCTGACTGCATGTCCTCCTAAAAGATAAACTGCAGCTCAAATCACAATTATGGGCTTGATGCAGAGATTATTGGAGGCAGACATCTGGCTTGTGTTCATCAGGACTTCAGGCTAGAGGATGATAACAGTCCCCCCTGGCTTACAAAACTTGTGACACTGTGAATTTTTAATTTCTCTTTGAAAAGATAAAGTTAGATGTGATGCTAGACATTCTTCATGTTGCCTTCTCCCCAAACAGATGTCTGTGCCCTGTCTCCTGTGCATCGCAAGCAATGCTGGTGCTCACCCGACTTGGGGTTGCAGAGCACAGGGGGACTGCTGCTGAGCGTTGGGCTGCTGCTGAAGTACCCACTGCTGCCACAGCTACTCATGCTGCTCCTCCGTACTGCTGACACGATCTTTATCTCCTTGGTGGGACTCACTACAAACAGAGAGAAAATACAGGGAGAAAGGGAACCAGTATCAATTATTAAATCCATTTCCCTGGTTTCTTTAAAACAACAGCGATGAGCCACATTTGTGCTGACAGCACTGGGAAGGGGTTGGTGTGTTTTACACAGTTAGAAGAGTCACTGCATGAGGGGGATATACTCGTGTATACTGTAGCTAACACGATGGCTGAACCGCTCCCATTGCAGTGTCTTCTAGGAAGCACATCAATATAGGGAACTAAATTTTTCTATTTTTCCTTCTACTTCCCATTTATTCTCTCGGTTCTTGCTAGATATTGCTGCACAGCAAACACTACAGGATCCCTTCTCCTTAACTTTATTCTTCTTGAAAACTCCATGTAGAATATATAACTAATTACTTTGGGCTTGGAGGGATTTTAACCAGTTCTGTTTGTTTATGGATCAGCATCTGACTTGCTATTGATACAGGCACAAAACCACCCCAGGTAGCTAAAGCTTTGGTAAATCAAGTGAATGGACAGTCCCTATGAACAGGGATACCAGATACCCTGCTCTGCTTTTTTCAGATAAACACTGAAACCCCTTGGCCAAGAAAGGATTGTTTAACATCCCATGGAGTCGCCCTACAGACAGCAGTATAGTTGATGAGTCACCTGAGAGAAAACTGGTGTGTTTTCTGTTGTCATGGTTCTGCTTGCGCAAGCAAAACGGGCTGTCATGGCTTTCTGGCATCAAGCGAGATTTCTCAGTGACGAGCTCCATTAATCGCCGCCGCCGGCGGAAATTCATTCTACACTGGTAGAGCAAGCTGCTGTCCATAAAATGGTGCTTGTTGGACACTGGAAAAAGAAATGGATAGAAAGTCTATGCCTGGTAGGACTGAAATCAGAGCATACCTACCTGCAAGGAGTGCACTGCACCTTTTGCTGTAAGGAAGCAACACCCAGAGGTCTCCCCTCCCCTCTGCAGACTCAGAAAAAGGAGGAAAGTGGTCAGCTTTACATGGATAGCTTCAATATACCCACTTTCAGTGTTGGTAACAAAGCAGGAACTTTAGGGGCCATTGCTGAGAGGAATCTTTTACAATACTTTGATTAATGACAAGCACTTCTTTTTGTCAAGTGGAAGCACTTTATCTTCCTGAGGCAGGTTGCATAATGCAACTCCACGCATGCTCCCTCTGTACGCCATTTGCTGCTGCTGGTCACTACAAACCAGACTTAGCTTCTCACGTGGAGTTTTTTGTAAATTCATCAGTCTAAGGCTGCCCCTGGGAGCTCTGACTGACTACTTCATTCAGAGCTACTGGGCAGCAATCAAGACCTGTGTATTTCCTCTGTCTTGTTCACGACAGACACCGTGTCCCAGACACTTCCTGCAGGTCACTTCCTCCCTTTTGCACGGATACACAAGGTTTGGGAACAGGCACCTGGCCAAAAATCATTTCTTACATAATGAACAGAAGTTTTAATTACAACCTGTTTTGACACTTAGAGCAAATCCCAGGTTGCTGGTGTATAGCAAGAGCACCGAGCCTACCCGCAGACTGCAGCAGTTGGACGGAGCTCTGTGCCAGGTCCCAAAAGTGCTCTGACTCCTTCAGGGCTTGATCACAGGAAAGCCCTCTGGAGCACTCCCTGAGAATCACAGAATCACTCCAGTTGGAAAAGGCCTTCAAGATCATCGAGTCTAACCATTAGTACTGCAGCATCTTAAATAGCTGCAGATGTTTTGACACCATTTTCTCCATCTTCACCTAGCTCCTGTGATCACAGGATTCCACAGAAATTATTTCCTACAGTTGACCTTTTCCATGAAGGATCAAGATTCTGGATTTACCTAGTTTATAAATTGCATTTCTTCCAATATTGACTCTTCCAATATTGACCTGGTGGGTTACACATATTTATATGTAAAGTGTAGACAACAATGTAGACTCAGAGGTCAGTCAAGACTCTGAGTACATGACTTAGTCATTTGGCCTCAGCCTCTTACAGCAGACATTGAAGTTTTGCCTTGCTCTTTGCTCTGCCCAGCACATGAGGTCCAAAAGCTACGCAGAGTCCAAGGTGCTACAGATCCAGAGCTTGGAGATCTGCTGGCCTGCCTTCCCTTCATCCTCATCCCCAACACATTCTTTCTTCTTCTCACTCTTTCTTAATATCTCCATGTGTCCCAGATTGCTCACCATGAGCCCCACAGAAGTAGATCGCATAAGCGGTAGCCTTGCAAAAAGGTTGCATTTAGACATAAAATTCTAGCATGTCATTTGATGCATTGTAAAGAATTCTTTACTGTGTTGTGACATGTTAAATATTGCAGGCACACACTGCTGCTGTGCTCATCATTTTGGACACATATAGTATGCAATGCTATTAAACAACACTTACAAACGATCATTATTTTTGAAGAACGGAAATAGAGGAGGAGAGATTTGGAGACTTGCCTACATCTACAAAAGGATTTGCTATTAGAGGCAGAGTCAACATGTAGGTGTTTGCAGCTACCAGTCTCTTTTTCAGACCACTGACACAATAAGCAAAATTAGCAATATCTAGCAATATCCTACCATGTTATTAGAACAGCCTGATGGAAATACAAAAAACCTCCTTTTTTTTTGATGACATCTTGAAGAGTTCCCTGAAACTTAAAAAGGCAAGTTCTACTTATTCAGCACACTACTGGGATTCCTAACATTAAGTGAAAGAGGGCCTCATAAATACTCACTTGGAAGTAGAATTACTGTTGCCAACCATTTGCAATATAAGAAATATCACTATGTTTTCTGATTCATGTTAAATTTTATGGCACCACAGTTTTTGATTAAAACTATTCTGTTCTGTTTGTGTCACTAACTGGAGTGTTCTGACAGTCTTCAGAAATAAGGCCTACCAGAGATCAACACATACTCGTGTTGCAGACATCATAAAGCACTCTGAAATTCTAGAATAATTACTGACCATGAAACTACATAATATAAACTTTTTTATGCCAAGACACTGATCATAATTTAGAATAACAAGACTTGTTTTGACTGAAATATTGTAACATTATATACTTACAATAGCAAAGTTTAGGTCTTACATTATAATACATCTCTGCTGTAACTATTTTAGTCCATGGAAGGGTGAATTTTTATACAAGAAATGAATAAAAGTGGAAAAGACAGGACCAATGATTATATGTTGTAGAATATTTGTACATGATTTACCCAAAAAGAGTTTGCAGCCAGAATGTTTATGACAAGTAGTATTAGTACAGAACCTGGAGTGCTCGTTGATTTTCATAGTTGAATTCCTCATTTCTGCTGATAGTTCACATTTCATGCGAGAATGTTGGAATAACAGTGTGCATCCTCGGTTTGAGTAAATAACTTATTTGTAGCACCATGTAACCTTTCACGTATTTGTTGACTAGAAGGTAATATTTGTGTACATTTAAGGAAAGCTGAAAAAATACACAGGAGTACTTAGCTCAGACTGCTTCCTTGTACATACATCATCAAATAAAATAGCTCACCAAAATTATTGGTGTGCCCTATGGGGACTTCATTTTGTTGGGGTTGTTTTGGGTTTTTTTTGAATCATAACTTTCTGACATATTCATGATTTGGGATGAAATGTCCATACTGGGACTCCACATAAGGGTAAGTGCATCTGGAATGGTGTGGAAAAAAGGGATTTCCAGACCACGGATCAGAAGGAAGAGGTTGAGGAGGGGGAAGCAGACACTGGTGCAGGCTGCCTCTGAAGCACTCCTCAGGTACAGCGGCTGACTTCCACTGTTAACCAGAAGGAGCTACGCACGCCCTCATCCTTGCTAAATCACAGCTAGGTGAATGCCAGACACAGAGCACACACAGCAGGTTGGTCTTGTTACGCTTGGTACATGCTGGGTGAGAGGTACCAGTGCAGGCATGGGTGCTCTGCTCAGCTGCTTTCAGTCTGTGTTTTGCTGCAGTCAGTAAAGTGGGAGTGAAGAACTTTTCCAAGCTGATTGCAGAATGCTGAGAGGACTGCACAGACTTGCTCGGGAGGGATTTCTTTCAAGGTAATTCAGAGGTTGTTACCATGAGCTAACATGGAGTGTTGACTCAGGCAGCAGCAGATAAACTCCTGGTGCCCAACAAGGCTCCTGCGCCAGATGTTTGTCCCTCTCGTGGAAGTTGCTGCTGCCTTTAGACTGGGACTGACTCAACTTCTCCTGGATTAGTTCATTGCCTTTCATAATGCAGCATAGAAAAGCAAATGGGCACCCATTTCAGTTTGTGTGACATTGTCAGGTCACGGCTGATGAGGATCAGGACCTGTATTTGTACATGAGAGTCATGTAAAGAGCAAGGTGGGTTGACTTCATGGGCTCATGTGGCAACATGTTCATGGTACGATGTGCACCTTACGGAACAGAAGGAAATTGTATGAAAGAGAGTAAAGAAAATACATAGTGACTGGCAACCTCTAAAATCATTAAAGTGCACAAGAGCATTTGTGGTCCTGGAGGGAAAGCCACCAACATTCATTCATAGTCACCAATGTGAAACTGTGGCGTTACAGTCACAACCCACCAGTCTTATCTCCCACATACACAGGACACAAAAAATTCTCCCAGAAACAATTAAAAAACTACTTTTTTAATCTTACAAAACTATCGTTTACTCATACTTTAAAGCAGCCTGTAATGATCACTTTACTCTTCCCCTTTTGAGCTGTTCAAGCCTTCAGTTACTTTCCCTGCCAGGCAATAAAGATTGAACTCAAGGCTGATTTTGTGTAACTTTAGCTGCTCATCCCTGGACTTTGTTACACTTTCATCAGAAAGTGACATAAGATCTGGTCAGAAGTCTTTGTAAAGAAGTCTGTGAAGTGATGAAGCCAACCCTCAAACATATCTTTGGTCAGCTGAATAAATAACACCCCTTAAATTCTGCCTCATCTTTTAGCCCTTCTAAGAGTCCTCTTCAGACCTTTATCCTTCCTGAAATCCAGCTATCAGAACTGCATGCTCACAGTTACAACCTCACTCCCCTTCTTGTACTTACTGTCCTCCTTTTTGTACATCTCAGGCTCATAGTAACAGTTACTATAACCGTACTGCAGGAAAAACATAAGCTTGCAACAATTTATGCTCAGTACATCCTCCTTTCCCTGTACAGCATTGCTTCACACCAAGGAGTGGAGCCTGTATTCTCGTTTCCTAGATGTACTGTCTTCTAGTTATACCCTGAGTTACATGAAAACACACTTATTTCGGGTTAATGACCATTTAATTAATACAGTCCAATTATTTGTTCACTGTCTTATCCATCTACAGAGTTTGCAAACTTCACTGGCAAGGATTTTAGCTGGTCATTCCCCATTTATATTACTGTTAAGAAAAGGAAAATCAGATTATCTATTTTGGCATTTCTCTGATTGGGAGCACCTAATATTGCAGTTTTAGTGGTTCTTGTGCCTGGCTGCTTCACAGTTTCTGTCCAGGTTTGTAAATATAAATTGCAAAGTCCATGCAAATCTTTCAGCTTCTGATTCTGACACAAAATCCTGAGCTCTGCATAGGGCTCAAACAGCCTTTTCTTTTCTTCTTTTGCAAGGAGGCTGGTGCACAGGAGAGATAGAAATATTAGCTTTACATTGATTTCACAGAACTGAAGAGGCTTTTGAAAGTAGAAAGGCCTATTTTAGTAGATGGTGTGACTCATGCCTTAAAAATCAGGCCATTCTCATAACTGGCTTTTCCCCTAGATCCCTCCCTCAACTTCAATTCCCTGTGAATTTTTGTGCTGCTAATTTGTGTGCATCTCCACCATGGTGATTAATGCTTTCTACCAGCCAAAAACTGCAGCTCCCAGTCGGCCACATCCAGAAACACGACACTGTCACCAAGCGAGCCCGTGGCTGGAGCCGAGGGACGGCTGCTCTGTGTGGAGGGAGCGGTGGGAAAAGAGATCAAAGTTCTCCACGGAGCTGGATGAGCAGCTTTTCTCAAGAGAGCAGAGGACATGCTGAAGCGTGCACTTGTTTGTTTGTGTGAGTGTGTACTTGTGCTGGGGTTAAGAGGAAGAGGTTATAAAAGCATTAGTAGAGTATCTGGAGCTTTCAGCGCTGATATGTCATGTCTTTCCTCACTTACAGACAAAAGCAGCGCTGAACTTTTTCCAGTGGTGCACACACATTTCCAAGCCTTTCGCTGCACCAGGCAGCGGCCCCAGTCTATTCACAAGTACATTTTCTCATTTTACTGAGGTGGTTTCCCTTCACAAAATGATGTTAAACCCAGTTCAAAGCTGCAGGAGACCATTTTGGACCTTCACTATTACTGGCTGCAATGGTCTGCACCTTCATATAGCAAGTCAGAGACGGCCATACTCGTTTGACCTCTGAATCAGCAGGACATTGACTCAAAAGAGGTGACAAATGCAGGATGATGATGCAGGCTGCAGGGAGCAATGGGGGGCTGCTTGTGTATCTGAAGGAGGGCATGGCCCAACCTGCTCCCACCAGCTCCCAAAGTGTGCCCAGGGAAGGGTCTGGCTCCAGCCCCATGTCCTTTTACTTCCTCACATCCCTCTCCCAAGCAGAACCAGTGTTTAAAAGGGAAGGAAACAAATGAACACTGTAAAATAACAGTTCCTTAAAAACACGCCCCTCTCCATGGATAGTACACAGCTTGCTGAGCCCATCTCCTCTGTGCCTCAGGTCTTTTGCCAGCTTGGTTTCACACCCTTTCCAGAGAAGTGGTGGAAGTGTGTACATCTGCTTTGGCTTGCACAGAGCAGGGGTGAGCCCGTGAGCTTGGAAAACACCGACCAACTGCTGAGACCCACACAGCATAGCTGCTGGGCTTTCGGCTGGTCCTTGCCCCAGTTCCACGCTGCCCACCTCTGCTGCACGACCCCACCACTCCTGTCCTATCCCTCTTCCACTCCTGCCTTGCAACAACCCACATGTGACTGGAAGAGAATAACCGACACCTTATTCTGCATTGGACAATGCTTTTCCCACTCCTCTCAAAGCCTTCCTGTTTTTCTAAAGCTAATCTGGCATCTGCAAATGCATTTTAATAATGGCACCTATACAGATTAGTTTCCTTTTACACATTGATGAATTACACCTGCTTGGAGCTCCCTCAGATCAAGGAAGAGAGACTACAGATGGTCAGCACAGGGCCTTGGGTCTTGGATTCCCTGCACCATTTAAACACAACACTTGCATCTCCACCTTTTATGAATGTATATGTGCTACGTAGACTGTAGATAAGCCCACCTGCGAATGTACTCAACTGGCATGTTAAACTCTTGGCAATGCAGCTGTACTAAAAGGTATTGTTTTCTCATGTGGATTCTCACAAGGAATTTGCTTTGAATGGACAACGGACCTAAGCCTGAATTGTTCTCATTTCCACCCTCTGGTATAAACCTGCAAGGCAGATCCTGGCATTGAAATACAAAAACCAGAGAGCTGTTCCAGCTCTTCCAAGCTAAAGGTGAAGCCAGTAAGCGTGTCCAGAAGTAAGAAGGTCCTGGATGTGTAAGTAGTTCCAGGAAAAAACGCTGTGGTATAATTAGAGAACCATGTCTCCTGAGCTGTTTCAACGAACTGTGGTATATTCACGTAGCACAAAAAAGCCTAGACAATTTTTATACTACCTTTAAAGCATCAGGATTACAGTAGACAACAACCAGAAGTTCCTTGGGAATTGAAATACCAAGTATCCTGCTCTTATTAAAGTGGTATGTTCTGCTCAGTGCACTAATATTTAATTTCAGCTGCCTTAAAATAGGTATGCAGATAAATGTTTCTATATACATTTTGTCTTTCCAGTAGGTTTGCCATCTATTTGCAGTCTATTTTCAAATACATGCGACTTACTCTAGCATGAAAAGCCAGTATTGAATCACACGCATTTCAGCAGTCTTTTCAGTTTGTATATGAGGATTTATCGTCTTTAATTTAGCAAGTTTACAGAACATAGCCAACTGCTTTTCTTTGCTTCCAAATAAAGTATGGAAAGTACAGTCTGTGGCAAGGGAAGCAGAAGATGAAAAGGCCCATCTGGGTATCTTTTTTTCTGTTGCAGCTGTTAAAAACAGAAACCCATTCTCTGTCAGAAAAATAGAATTCGGAAGTTAATATGAAAAGACGTCTTCGTATGTTATTTACATAATGTATTTACATATTTACATAAAGTGTGGCTCTTTCAAAAATCAAATCCATTCCTGCTTTAGGTAAAGATAACTGCAAGAAGAGCACAACGAGACGACAATGAAATAGGAAGCTAGAAGGTTATACAATTACATACAAAGTTCTTATTCTCTCACTTCCCTACCAGGGAAAAATAATGAAAAATATGCAAAGTGGTCTCCAGATTTAGCATAAGCAGTTGAATGATTGTGAGTGAGGTTACTGCCCCTATGTATGGGAACTGCTGGGTAAGAACTGTCCCACAAATAAACAACTGAGTGCCTCTGCATGGCATCCTTGCAGGGCAAACCAGGCTTAAAATGAAAACAAAGTTGTGTTGCAGGACTTCAAAGACTAACTGAAGGCTTGTGTTGTACTGAGATAAAAGAAGGCACCATCTGTAAAAACGTGATATTTTATAATTTTTAGCATGGAGTACACATGAAGCTTGGATATATCCAACAGCTGATGTGATCCAGGTGCTAGATTGACTAGAAAAAGGATATGAAAAAATCTATGTGTTAATTTACAAGGAGAAAACCTATGACCATTTAAGTCAAAGATTTACGGGATGGTTCAATGGCACTTATAAATTCTTACCTGCAGTTGATATTTCCAACAAAAGAGGTTCCAAAGAGAAATCTCAAATTAAGGAAGAAGTGTGTATTTCACATACATGGCAACTTTTCACTTACAAAGTAAGAAATGTCAGCTAATCATACACAATTGGACATCTAAAGTAAAAGTAACAACACATACGTTACAGAAATTTTAGATGAGAGAGGGAAAGCTTTTCAACAGAAGCAGTAATACTTCATTAGATATTTAACCTACTTCCACAATTATAGACAACTTTCAACTTCATCTTGTAACTTAACGCTTAAAACTAAATGCACTTATTGTCTTGTTAAAGGAAATTTTGCTGTATAAAGGTACAGACTCCCTGAAAAGAATAGGGAGAATTAAATATATGTTTTAAGACTCTTCTGCAGAGACAGGGAGATAGCATATGTCAATATTTACTGTTCTCTCTAAGTCACTACAAAACGTTTGTTTTCACCTCTGAAAGTAATTTGCACAGTGGAGTTTTGCTGATAAAATATTAACTCTTGAGAGGTGGTAAGCACCTGCCAAGCCAGCAGAAAATCTGTGAGCCTTGAACACACCAGATCTGGCCAAGTGCAATTAACTCTATAAAACTTTTCAAAGCTGAAAGGTATTCTAAAAGGGGGTGGGAGCAGAAGACACTTACATCACACCTAGGACATCTTACCATACATTTACTATCACTATAAAATCCCAGCACTGATAAAATATCTCAAGAGAAGATACCTGCTAGCCTGACATCTCCAAAAGAGATTTTTCCACCCCTCCCTCATTCCGGAAAGCAAAGTCTATGACTTTTCCAGAACCCATCACACATGGGTTCCTCTGCTGGTTGAAGGCTGGGAATCTGCATTCTGACCTCCCTGGAGTGGAGTGGGCAGCCATGCAAAGTGCTTCATGCTGGACCGTGCTGCAGCCACTACCCGAGGAAGGTGCTGGAGGGATCTCAGAGAGGAAACAACACCAAGCACCTACGTCCGAACATAAGCAGCACCTTGGAAAACAGCAACAGCAAGAGAGACAATGTGATCCAGCACGGGAAATTGAGTGCTGCTGCTCAGACCTGCATTTCTTGCAGGCTCAACCAGGAGAGCAGCACACACTGTACTGCCTGTGGTGCAGAGCAATCGCTTTGCGTTTACACTCCACAGTGTATGGAAAAGTATTTCTAAATGTGCTGTGGTTTGGTCACTGCCACAGAGGAAATGCAAATATTCATCTTGCAAATTGTAGGTGTTACCCTAAGAAGAGAAGAGAAGCATCATATCCTTTGAAGAGAAGGCTCCATGGCGTCCTTAGAGCAGCCTTCCAGTACCTGAAAGGGGACCCACAGGAAAGCTGGAGAGGGACTTCTTACAAGGGCATGTAGCAGTACGGCAAGGGGGAATGGTTTCAAACTGAAACAGAGTAGATTTAGATTGGATATTAGAAAGAAATTCTTCCCTGTGAGGGTGGTGAGACACTGGCACAGGTTGCCCAGAGAAGCTGTGGCTGCCACCTCCCTGGTGGCAAGGGAGTGTTCCCTGGCAGTGTTCAAGGCCAGGTTGGATGGGGCTTTGAGCCACCTGGTCTAGTGAGAGGTGTCCCTGCCCATGGCATGGGATTTGGAACTAGATGATCTTTAAGATCCTTTCCAACACAAACCATTCTATGATTCTATGATAGGAAGGCACAGCTTCCTCATAACAGTATTAACCAGATTTTAAAATGGAACATACTTATCACGTGAGATTCCAGACCTTAAACCTTTCTGCAGAGCGGGTAGATGTTCCTTCATCTTCCCAGCTTCTATACCAAATGAGTCCTTGGAAAAGGACAGAAGGATTTAGCTTGTCATGTCAGTGGTGCCCTGCTGCTGGGGCTGCAGGTGCAGGGTAAGCGCTCCAGCAAGTGCTGTGGCCAAGTATGAGCCAAAAAATCATGCCAGAAAGAGCTCTGTGGATACCCTTTTTCCTCCAAGGACATCTCAGTATCTCTGTTTTCCAGACTGAGCAAGGGCTGTGACCGTGTGTGGATGCTCATGCTGTCCTCTGCCTGACCTTAGCCCATACTCGCTTTGGTCTGATCTACCCTGGAGCTGTCAGAGAATTTCTGCCCTCTGCTGCACACAAATTTTGACCACAGTAGTTAATCAGTCCCATGATTTCCATACGAAGAACTAGGAAAGATCCAATCTTCTGGAGGGAATTCTTATCTGCTAATATTACAAAGTTCTACATACCTCACCATCCTAGAAATGGACCTTTCTACAGCTGAGAAATGTGTTCTATGTGCCCTTTGTCCCTGACCTTATTGAATGTGTATCACCTTGTTTATAATTCTTTGCTGTGTCTTTATTCCTATATTCTGGTGAAAATCTTCAGTGTTCACAAATGCACAATAACTACTGGCATTACACTGCCAGTACAGGCCTTCAAGAAATGTGCAGTGCCTAATACCCTGCTACCTATACTTTTTTTACTCTGTAGTACCTGGGGGTAGCAGTCCATAGGAAAGGACATCTGGCTCCTATTTGTAAAAATGGTGGTTTGTGGGTTATGATTTGTATGTGCCAGTGGAATTTTGGAAGGAAGCAACTGAGCACATAAACACCTTTCATCATTTTCATGTATGGCAGGGGAGATATGTATAGTTATATATGCCCAAAGAGATCAGGAAAATTATTTTTAAACTGAAACATTTGATGTTTTTACAGTATTTATACAATTCCTCTTAAACCACTGTTTTCCTTTTTAAAATTAGCATCAGTGTTTGTTTCCTGTGTGAAATCTGGTTTGCATCTGACCAATTAAAGTGAAGATAAATGTGTCAGGAAGCTGTTTTGAACACAGTATCTCAGCTGCAGAATAGAGCTGCTCTGAGTAATTGAAATGAAAGTCAGGAACAGTAAAAATAAATTGCACAATTCAGTTGTGGCTGGAAAATTACTACCGAGGTTGGCAACCTGATGCAACCATTTCTATTACTTTCTATTACATTAGGTAAGGTAATGAATACTTCATAAAAATAGTAGAATAGCTTTGTTTTATTCCATATTGTGGATATCAGACAATACTGCTAGCAAAAGATTGCCTTTAGAGCAGGAAATGTTTTATTCTCCACTCCCGTTCAGTTAAAAGTCTTTCTGCTGGTTCTGTCAACAAGGATGCCAATTACTGTCAAGTAACATTTTGGTACTGATGATGAGATACAAAACAAAGGGAGCATAGTACGGTGAAATGAATTTACTGTACTAAGAGACAGAAAAATACCATTTCTTTTTTTCTTTTCCTTTTTTTTTCTGTAATTGGACCTAGAATTCAGTGAGACAGGGTAGGGGGGGGAGAGAATACTTCTGACGTTTTACAGTTTATATCCCCAATTCTCTATGGAGATTTCTCATTTCAAGCTCCTTTCTTAGAGGAAGCCAGCATTACATAAACCTTCAAAATGCACAGATCATACCCACTTTTAAGATGAACCCCACACCAGCTCTGTGTTAATTCTGCTAGTACTTTCATCAATATTCCTAACACTATCTAGACAAATCATAGAATTGCTTCAGTGAGATCCAGAGGAGAATGAATCCTCCTGCATAGTAGTGTGCACAAAGCATGTCCGCTGGTAAAGATAAATCTCAAGGACATTAGTGAGTTTTATTCTACTTCCAGCTTCCTCATCAAGTCAGTGGGAAATCCTGACTGAGTTATCTTTGCCCCAATAAAACCTGAGTGAGGAAGACAACAGCACCTTGGACTGAGAAGGCCACTTCTTCTGCAATCAACCAAGTTCCAGTGCCCCGTTTGTGGTCACTTCATGAGTTTCAAATGTCTTTCTAACAGGGTGCTTTGCATGTGCTCTACACTGCTAGAAGAAGATGAGCAGGGGATAAATTGCAAAACTGGCCAGGGCAATCCATAAAGGTGAGCAGGGCCATCACAGCTCAGGATTACCCCCAGAAACCTGGCTTGACAGGGGCAAAACTATTTCCCTGCCAAGGTGCACTGCTGAACATTGGCTTTACTTAATGAAACAATGGTTGATCTGCAATAAATGTCACATCCTGATTTTCTTAGCTCTGCAAAGATTTCAATAGCAAAGTAAATCCAGCTTTGCACCAAATACCAAGTTCTGACTCTATTTCCTCTGCATCAACAGCAGCATAAATATACTGTCTTTTTTTTAAGGAAGTTTTACTTAATATATAATACACAGAAATGCTTGTGTAAAAATAGGAATGAAATCATTGCTGCCGAAGAGGAGGGGTGGCATACTTTCCCCTCTTCCCTGTCCATCAGGCTCCAAGCAGTTGGCACTCTATAAATCACAGGAAGCACCAGGGTAATTATAGGACTGGAAGATGATTACTGTAAACACTGAGAAGTAGCTCCTAGTAATTGGAAGCTGTAGATAATGTCAGCATGATTACAACCATGAAAGAACTGTGCAGGTCACTTATGCCCCCATTTTTCTCTATTCCTTAAAACTAGGTTTTCTCATGAAGCAACAAGCAAACTAGTCAATCTAGCACCTTGTATATTAACAACCTATTAATATTGTGAATTGTTTGTTCTCTGTCAGAATTAGTGCTGATGTGACAACATTCGGATCACCAGCATCTGATTACTTTGCCATTGTGCATTAAGCAACATAGCTAACAGCTACTGCCAGCTTGTTCTGTCATCTCCTGACACCCCTTCATCACTCCCACAGGTCCTGCAACATGTTTATGGTAGAAAATGCCTGGTCAGAGAAGGGCAGCTTGCACTGAGAATAGATAATGACAACATATAAAATGGATTTTAGTGCCAGGGGTGTTAATTTCTTCACTCTTGGGGCAGTACGGAGAGAAAACTGTCTCCTCCACCCTTAACAGAGGGAGCTCCTTCATGAAGGTGCATTGGCCAGCACGTTGTGCAGGATCATGAAGAAATATTCGATTTCTGCCTCAAAGAAATTATACCACCAGGACAAATATAACCAGACTTCAGCTGAAAGTGATACTCTCTTTCTTCCCCAAACATAATCCAATGACTCTGCAACATGGCCAAGAGGAAAATTGCTTTTCTGACATCAGATTGGGCTCTGCTCCTGTCCTCAACTAGGAAGATACACAGAATGTGTCATTTTTATTCTACATAGAAAATTTAGCTTATTTATGGATCTAATCCATACTTGATCCTTACGAAGCTATTTATCTCAATTATATATATGACTGATAACAAGTTCTACAAGTTAGTTACCACAAGTGTAGGAGCATTTATTTTCATCCACATCCTTATGTTGTTGTTATGCAATCCCAAATTCTAGCTGTATTTTGCTTTTGAGGCAGAATTCTCAGAACTAAGAAAAAAAGCTTTTGAAAAAGCCACCTTCTTGTTAAATAAAGTTACCTAGATTCCTACCTGAAATTATTTAGAACTTGGACATATTATGACCAAGAAGTTAAGAGCCCTTCCACATGATTTGACCTGAAGAAGGTGCTACAAAAAGTGTAGCTTTTGCTAACTGGCAGTAGATTTCTCACCATGCTGTATAATCCCGTGCTCCAAAAGTCTGCGGCCGAGCTGCTCTGCTTCAGTCCGTGTCGTGGCCTCTCCTTCCTGGATCAGCCAATCAATGAACTCCGATGCCACGAAGGTCCGTTCATACTTGACTCCTTCCTCTTCTCTCGCTTGCAAAAGGGTATTTTCAGAACTCATCAGCCTGGTATGGGGGTGAAAAAAATTGGTAGGGAAAAGGGTTCTTCAAAAAAGCAACTCCAGATCTGTTCTGGAAAATCTCATTGATATTAAGCAAACATAAGTGAACATTTCACTGATTTACTAAATCTTTCCTCAAACTATTAGCCTAAGCTTAGAATATGAATTATAACTGATTATTCAAAAAAAAAAATGGGCTTTATATCCCTGTGTGAAGTTAATGCCTTCTTGTTTTTACCCTAAAAGAAAATAAGGTTTTTCAGTTTCACATTTTGCTTACTTAGTTCTTTAGCTTCTCTAAAAGTTGATGTATAATCATCTTGGAAACAAAATTAGCCTAAAAGCACCAGATTGTGACTGTTCAAAATTCTTAATTCATTTTTACAGTTAGCAGGACTATGACCCAAAGTCATTTAGATGTTTTTGAAAATTCTCCCTATAAGCTTTAAAACAGCTGCAGAAAAATTCAAGAGGAATTAAAAAAGGTAGTTCTGTGGTTTGGGTGGTTGATAAATCTTTAGCATCCAACACGTAGTGATGCAGCTGCAATCACTGACGTTACACACCTGAATACATTTTGACATCTGAGTCTCAGAGTCCCTGTCCTTTGGCTAGCTGAGTGTAACACCAGAGTTCAGAGGAACATCATGAAGTGTCCTAGCAATTGCCATGTACCTAGCTTAAGTACACTAATAAAATTCTTCTCCATTCAAGTAACCTGCATAAATGACATAGTATTAAAAAAAAAGCAAAAAAACCCACCTCATTATTTTGTTAATGCAAAAGTAAGGTTGACAAGAAAAAGACAGGTTGAAAGTAGAAATTATTATTGCTCCTTTTCAATACAGAAACCTACTTTTTTGTTGTTAGGAGAACAAACACCATAGCCTCCTTACTTAGTAAGTTAAGTTTTCTTCAGAATTATTTTATTTATTATAGGCTAATAGTAGGACTAATGGTAAGACTTTCCAAATAATAGCTCAAGAATGGCATGGTTATTTTTCCCATGTAAAACTAATCAGTCCCCTCCTTTCATCAACTCTTTTGAAATTAAGGGCATAATTGAACTACAACAGGAATATTCTGGAAGCACTTAATCTTTGCCCTTCTGATCAAAAATTTGAATTTCATGTAAATCCATATGTGGGCTATCTCTTTCTTGAACTGTCAGCATGTCCAGAGGTCATGGAATGCAACATCACCTCCTCTTAGAGCCACCAGAAAAATCTATGCCATAAGAACACAAAGAAAAGTTTAATTTGAAATTACAATGGGAGAACTGACAGGACCCAGCCCTTGTGATTTCACCTCAAAGATTTATTCCCTTGACTTTTAACAAGAGCTAGCCAGAAGCTTGAACTGACTGGATCTGACCACCAGGCAGCAGATCACCAAATCAGGCAAAGGCTGCTCAGCCACAGCTGTATCTCAGCTGCAGCTGTAATGAACTGCATGTCTCGATGTTGGTGCGTCATTGCCAGCACCTCTGAGCTTAGTAAGAGCTAAGTCAAAATTAGCTGAAGTCAGGGATGAGGCCAAAAGCAAGAGTATGTGCCACAGGGGACAAGATTTCAACTCCAGAACTCTTGAACAAAAGACTTCATTCTTTTTCCTATTTTGATTTACAATCACCTGCATGCAAGGCAACATTTTGTGCCACAGGCAGCACTCCATGGGACCATCTTGAAACTTGCCTCATTCACCAGGCTTTTTTCCCCCCAGAAAAAAATGCAAACCCAAAGCTAGTGTCTTTTTGTACCCTCTGCTGCATGGTTACCCAGGCTCTGCAGGCACCAAATAAAAAAATCCTTAGGATTGTGTTAATTGTTCTTTGATAAGTTTATAATTAGTTGACCAGCTCACTGAAGTCGCAGATAGAGAGGTCCTTGAAAAAGAGATGCTAATCATTAGGTTTTTACAGAGACACAAAACAAATTTGGAAAAATATCAAGTGGAAAAACACTCAGCTTGACATTTCACACCCTTCTGCATGTGCCCAGAATAGCACTGCCAAGGATTTGGACTTGTGAACAAACAGACACGACAAATTGACAGTCGAACAAACGCAGAAACAGCAATCCATAGACTTACATTGCTAACTGAAGTAAATCACTGAAACTCCACGCTGTCAACAAAGCTGTACCAATTTATTTCAGCAAAAAACCTGGCCTTTCATTAGCCTGAATTGGAAACTGCCTCTAATTCTTCCATTTTCTCCTTGTTTCAAAAAAAACCATGAGGCTATTCATGTCAAAACATATTATTTGATAAAACTGGTGTTATCCTGCATTAAGCAAATGTATTTAGCCAAACACTGAAATCCAAACCCTTTTCAAAAGAAAATTTTAAACTTATTTTATCTAAATAACTGCAGCAGGGGATAAATTTGGCTTAACCACTGATGAGTTAAAATGAAAGTGATTCAAAGAATGCAGTCTCAAAATTATCTGAATTATTTTCTGAAATTAAAACCATAAATCTGCACTTCTTTCACCATGAAATCTGGTTGAAAAATCTCAGTTGAAGTCAACATCATGAGATGACTTATAGTTCCTAAATGCGACTGCACCAGAAAACACAATTCTGTGTGCCTGACCAGAACTTACTGAGAATTGCAAACACCATAAAAATAGGATGCCTGCACAACTTGATTTTTTTTTTAAAAAAAGCTATGAAAGTTCTGTGCTGGATTTATTTAAGATTTGCAGGGAGCGTTCTGATGAACAGGAAACATGTTTATCTCACTCAATCTATCTTGTCAGTCCTGTAGAGTATGAAAACTGACACCATCCTTGGATCTAATAAACTATTCAACAATTTTCAGACAGCCCAAACCATTCTATGATTCTATGATTCTAACAGCACAGGTACATCCACTGAAGATGTCCACAGTAGATGAAGGAGGTAATGCCACAAGAGAGGAGAATCCAGGCTATGAGGAGCTTTCTGGTCAAACAGAAGGAAAATGGGGAAGGATGCTCCTCAAGGGGGGAAAGTTGTAATGTACACACCCTGGGGGAGAGCACAGGGCATTTACAGCTGTCTGAATGCAGAGAACCTGCCTAGTGCTTCCATTCCTCTACCCGTGCGACAAACTGCTGAGCCTACAAAAGCATTTTGCTCATTTTATCCATTCAGGGTACAAATCTGCATGGACTGCTCTTGGCTAATGTCTGCAATTTTGGCAAGCACAAACGCCGTTGGCTTCTGAATGCAGTGGTACTCCAGCCCCAGTGTGGTGGGTGGAGAAGAACAGGAAATAGTGTTATAATGTCTATCTTAAACCAGCAAAGCCTAGTGAAGATTAGCAACCTCTACAAAATTAGACACAGATTTTTAAAATATGTTGGATCCAGAGAGACTTCCTTTGGCATAGTTGCATTTGTCCTGAAATCAGGCCTACAGGCATTTTGATAAGCAAGCTGAATATACTGGTGACTTCATGTCTGTGCATGAATACTTTACTCCATTTGTTGCCATTTAATAACTATTTTAATTGCACTGAATTGATATTTTATTTCTCAACACTATCAGCAAACAAATATATTACACATACGCATTTCACAGCAAAACTCTTTCTGTAGTAGTCTGACTTTCAGTATTAGATTTGAGTTTAAAATGCACCCAGTGAAACTGTGAAGGTATTGCTAAGAAGTGTGCATGGACAAAGGACCTAATAAAATCCAAGTGCCCGGCACACTGGATTTGCTACACTGAACAAAGTGAAGCCCAGATAGCCCAACTATGCATTCTTATCTCCCATGAATATAAAATATTTCCAAATGACCCCTGGAGAATTTTGACTAGCTTTGACTGTCACAGACTGGTTTTGAAATGCCAGGTATTTTTAATCTATACTATATTTAGCACTCAGGGCTGGTTTTTAAAGTTTCTGAACCCTTCAGATACGTTGCCTAGGAGCAACCACCTCATGAGCACGCAGGTGCTGCTTTTGGTATTGACTGCTTTTCCAAGACAGGAACAATCTATACTGTTATGAACATTTTTCTGCTACTATAATGTTGGACAAACTGGTCACTAGACATTGGTTTGGGGATAGTTCTCCAGGCAGAGAAATGGGGATGGAAGCAGACACTGGTGGAACAGAGTTCTTCCCACCATGGCTCCTTTCATGCAGAGGACTGCCACCAGCCTCACCAACAAAAAAATATTTTTTCACAGAAGAATAGAAACAGGAATACAGAAAAAAATAATAATAAAAAAAGGTTTGCTACTGTAAACACACTGATTGGCTTTTCACAGTATGGGCCAGGCTTGCAGGCTCTGTGTGTTACAGAGTCTAAAGAAGCAAGTGCTGTGCTTAGTAAGGCACAGAAGATTTCGAAGGTGGGTGATTCAATTCATCTATCCCAGTGCATCCAGGGAAGGACTTTTTCCAGTGGTGTATTTTCTTGTGTCTTATACAATTTATTTATTTTTTACTTTAAATAGTCACGGTCACCAAGTGTCAGGGAATTTTATATGATGGGTGCAACAACAAAAGGAGTGGCATTTACAATTATTGGTTTATATTTCAGTTTAATTGCTCTTTCACCAAATTGACCTTCAGAGCCTTCTAACCTTGAAAATATTTACCATCAACTTTTAAACTTGGGATTTTCCTGAGTGCTTTATTCTAAAATGAAAACAAAACAACTCCAGCTAGAAAACACAGCAACTCTCCCAGCTGCTGCATGCCCCTGCTCTAATCGAGCGGGAGAGTGCATGGTATTCAGTCTAGAGCAATACTTCAAGCTTTTTGGTAAATAACACAACTTTTGCATTAGTTTGCACCATATGCCAACATGCATTTTATTCTCTCTGCTTGAAAGTACCGTGTCACAATCTCTATTATCCTGGATGAAAATGTCATTAATTACAGATTGGAAAGTACATTTAAACCACCTTGTTATTTGACAGAAGTAATCCAGTGGGATATTCAGTATTTCAGCATAATCATCTGTTTCAAGTCTTAATTAGATGCTCTTGGCTGATTTTTTTTTAAACTACTTCTAATATAACCTTTCTGATGTAGAAGCTTTGCAGACTAGAACACTGAAGATTAATTTCACCTATTATTTAAAATGATACCTCTCGGTGAAGCTGTAGATATAGAGCCTCAACAGATACCTAGCCACTTGCTCAGTGCATTTTGATGTACTAACGTTTTAGGTCTTGTGACTACAGTATTACATGACAAATCATCTTTTAGTAATTATTTTTGCAGAACAGAGTGCAAGGTCTTAAACTGAAACTGGGCTCTCACATAGCATGAATTTACAACCCAGAACACCAGAAAATGTTATTTCATTTTAAACAAAATGCTACAAGTGAACATGTAGAAAAGCAAAAGAGAAATGGGAAAGAGAAGGGTTACCAACTAAAATCAAGGCATTACCCAGATCCATTCCCACATGATTTGAAAGCCTTTGACTATTCAAAAATAGATTAAGAAGTACTGGGTCCCTGGGTACTATTACGAATACAGAATGCAACGTACTTTTCATACAGTCTTTGTCCTCTCATGAACACTTTCACCTCATTGTCCAGCGGAAACGTCCCGTCATCTTTTCGGAAGCGGTAGAACAGTTTGACATCCTTGAATTCCTTATGCTCATCACAGACTGAAATGTAAAATTAAAAAAAAATCTTCATATGGATGCTATAAGGAGCTGAGGATCCATCTAACAAGTATCGCTGCTGAACTTCAAAGCAAGCACATATGGAGCCTAACCCCCTGTATTTCTGAGTCTACAAACTTATTTATTTCTAATAACTGATGAAAGGCTGGAGAAAACATTCAGATAGGCAACCCATTTTCTAGGTGAGAGGGACAGGTGTTCATCAGTTTTGTGAATATTCCTGTGAACATAAAGAGCAAAAAAGCATCCATCTGCTATAGACCCAGAAAACCTTGTCATGAAAACATTCTGTTAGCTTGTTTGTTGAAAGGCCACCAGCACAGAACACCCAATAATTTAAGGATTGGCAAACTTCCTAAAGTTGCTGGTATCAGTTGAGCAATGCTGTAGGAAACCTGAAACTTGACACAGAAACAGTTAAAATCAAAGTCTTCTGCCCTCTTAAAATTGTCTCAATTGCTCTACCATGCCAGCTAGCAAATGGTAGGTACAACCCAAGCACACTGAGAAACACTAAATAAGGTTTATTAGACAGCAGCTGACGACAGGCTCTTGTAAATGCAGAACAGAGTTCCAGTTAGGGCATAAATTAATGGGAAAGATATCCCAATCAAGCTGCTCCTATCAGAGTTGTTAGCCCCCATATATGGGCTCACCTTCTGCACCACAGGAGCAGGAACTGGTGATCCTGTCACTTGACATGGCAGTTGAAAGGATGCTCTGAGCATCCTGCAGAAACTGATTGAACCTGAATTTACTCTAGCTCACTTTGCAACTATTACATTTGAGTGCAATGCATGAACATTTTCAAGAAAAACCTGCTCTATGTGTAATATATACACACATATATATAAAATTTGTATGGAAGTTACAGTGTGCAATTGGATCTTAAGGTAGAAAACATTTGAAGGTTGTTAAAGCTTTAAACAAGCATTCGGCAGGTAAAACTTCTATTGCTCAATTAAATTCAGTCACTCAGGCATCCACGCAACTCTTCACTGACATTTTCTCAATAGAAGATTAAATAGTCAGATTTGAATACCCTATGATTACTTTATTCTTTAACTATCTACCGTGAGACCCAGTTTCCATAACAACCCAGAATTTTAATTTAATAGCCAAGCAGAAGCTGTAGAAATGGCACTCATTCAATATGTGCATTTCTTCCTTTAATTAAGGTGATGTTAATGCACTGCAGATAGCAGCAGTATTGCTGCACATACAGTGACCCCTGTTTAAAGTCAACACTCATCTGTTCACAGTCACTCAGTTTTCTCTTAAAAAAGAAACAAATGGTACATTTTGCTTTTTTTAAATGGGTAATACTATACGTTTAAAATCAAGGGCTTGGGTCTTCTTTGTTTGTGGGCTTTCTAGTCTTTTTGTACACCAAAAGGCAAATAAATGCTACCACTGAACTGGAAGTCTCTTTTTCATCAGCGTAAATTGTTATTCGAGAAACCGAAAGGAACAGATCTCCAATAGACAACAAGTTTAAGAGAAAATTAATCAGGGCACAGTCAGACCACTAACTTTCTTGCAGCTGTACCAGCACTGTTTGTGCAGCTGCTGTGAGGGATAGGGCCAGAGAACTAATCCACGTGAGAAAAATTACTTTTGTGCTGGCTGATTTCTCGGATGAGTTTTCCAGCTGGAAAGCTGTGCTCTGGGGAGCAGGGAGGTGAGGGCAGCAGGGACAGAGGGGACAGGATCTAGCTGGGGCTTCTCTGTAGGCAAGGAAACAGCAGCACAGAGTCCAGTGACTTCCCCACCCTGTACTGACTTGAGGAACGTCACTCCACACCTCTTCGGCCTCTCCGTGTCCCTTGCGGAGCAGCACAGTCAAGGGAGATGCTCCCTTTCTGGCAGGAAACGTATCTTACCTGTCCTACACTTGGTTGAAGAGCCAAAGTGGGATTTCTCTGTTCCACAGCAGTCAATAAATTTTACCTTAGAACTTTTTAGTAGCTGATATTGCACTTACCGTGGTGGATAATGCTGTGATCCAGTAATTTCTGCACCAGTTTAATTGCCGTCTCTCGGTCTGAGGCCTCTTTATGGTCAATCAGCCAGTCGATCAGTTCTTTGGCAACGAAGCAGTTTGGGTATGTCTTGAGGTGGTGTCGCCGATCTTTAATGACCTTTTCTTCATGCAGTCGGAGCCTGTGGGTCAAATCACCTTGTGAATATCATTTGCAAAGAGCCTCTGTAATTAGCAAGACCGGGGAAAGAGTGAAGCAGAGGCATCCAAGCTCTGCTTACAGGATGGGCTTTTCAGGTGTTGAATGGAAGAGAAAGAGATTTGGTCACCAGTCTAACTTTTACACTCCGTGCTTGGAGAAGTGAATTGGGAAAGATTAAAAAACAAAGAACAGCACAGCATACTAAGCCCATCAAAATACTTCCTGTAGATCAATTAAACTGTCAATAATTGGGAATTAACTTTCCCACATTGCCACTAATACATTCCATGTTACCCTTATTTTGCAGTAAAACTGCTGTAGATTTTTTTCTAATCATCTCATTAATTTTTAAAGCTGTAGGTTCTTCCTTGGTTTGGTTTGCCTTCAGTTTCATATCTAGCATAGCATTTATGATTCAAAATTCAGGCACAAAGCTGATCCAACATGATCTTACCTACCATAAAAAAGTTGCCACCTATTCTAAATAAAAGGAAACTGATTTCCCACTTGGGGAACTGTTAGTAAATGTTATCTGTGTGCAAATTCTCCCCCATCATCTCTAAAGCAACCTGGTTGGCTGGTTTTGAGATGCTTGGGTCACAATGCAAAATCCTGATTGGAGTATTACCTTCTTATAAAGATCCTGGGGTTCCACATCTTTATTTTTAGTCCTTTTTTCCCAAATAAATTAGTAATATTATCAATAAATTAATGGGTAAAGTTTTTAAAATTAGTTCTCAGCTTTCTTGTTTCCATTTTAATTGATAATTTTAGTAATTCTCTTTTTGTAGTGTCATGTCTATACAACAGTTCTGAAGAGAGCACAGAAATCACAACGTTTGGGCTCCTATCACAAACAGAAACATTGGCATTCACAACCAAGTGGCCAGGATCCCACCTTGTAAAGGGCCTCACTGACTTCAAACAAGTTCTGAGTAATGCTATAATTGTAGGGGGTACAACTATCTCTGTTTTCTAAAGAAGAAGATAGTGCAGAAGAGCATCAACACGAGTCTCTAGAAGCCCAGTGCAGGAGTTCAGCCATAAGACCAGTTTTCCTCTCAATGTTATTCCAGTATGAAACAATTATTTCTCTTTAGAATCCAAGAAGTGGAAAATATTTGGCTAAAATCATAGAATCATAGAATCATTATGGTTGGAAGGGACCTCCAGGGTCATCAAGTCCAACCTTTATCACATTATATTCCTAACCATTAGACCATTAGACCATGGCCTCAAGTGCCTCATCAACCCATTTTTGAACACCCCCAGGGACGGTGACTCCACCACCTCCCTGGGCAGCCCATTCCAGTGCCTAACCACCCTCTCAGTAAAGAACTTCTCCCTAATATCCAACCTAAACTTCCCCTGACGGAACTTGAGGCCATTTGCTCTCGTTCTGTCATTAGTAATTCGGGAGAAGAGACCAACACCAGCCTCACTACAACCTCCTTTTAGGTAGTTGTAGAGGGCAATAAGATCTCCTCTCAGTCTCCTCCTCTCCAGGCTAAATAACCCCAGTTCCCTCAGCCGGTCTTCATAAGGCTTGTTTTCCAGACCTCTCACCAGCCTCGTTGCCCTTCTCTGGACTCGCTCCAGCACTTCAATGCCCTTCCCATACTGCGGTGCCCAGAACTGGACACAGTACATCAGTGAAGAAAATACTGGGGCAGTAGACAAGGCTTACATAGACTTCTACCTAAAAATAGTAGCGAAGCAATGTTTTCATTTTGCAGCATTTAGCCTTGAGCTACACTGGAATGGTCAATCTGATACAAATTCAAAACCAGTTTCGCAAACATAATTTAAAAAAAGAAGACTTTTACATTAAAAATACTGATGAATCAGATTAGTATTCTGGAAAAAAACGCCGGTAAATATCCCAGGTGTTGTGAAATTCTCTGAGCTAAAATATCTTTTCTTAAAGCGTATTTTCCAGATGTGCTCTAACAGCTGCTGCCATACTTAGAAAGAAAAGTCTACACAGTTTTAATTATAGAACATGCAATTATCAGTATGTCTGACTGAGCTTTACATTTAGAATATATTCCAAGTTTTGTTAATGTTCATTCAGGCTTATGACACACAGTAATCTGCAAGAACAAGGTGATCAGCTCAGTGGAAGAGAGAAAGGCTGTGGATGTTGTCCACCTAGACTTTAGTAAAGCCTTTGACACAGCTTCCCACAGCATTCTCTTGGAGAAACTGGCTTCCCATGGCTTGGATGGGTGTACGCTTCACTGGGTAAAAAACTGGCAGGATGGTCAGGCCAAAAGAGTTGTGGTGAATGGAGTTAAATCCAGTTGGCAGCCGTTCACATATGGTGTTCTCCAAGGCTCTGTACTGGGCTCAGTTCTGTTTAACAATGATCTGGACAAGAGGATAGAGTGCACCCTCACTAAGTTTGCAGAGGACACCAACTTGGGTAGGAGTGTTGATCTGCTTGAGTGTAAAAAGGCTCTACAGAGGAACCCAGACAGGCTGGATCGATGGGCCAAGGCCAATTGTGTGAGCTTCAACAAGGCCAAGTGCTCAGTCCTGCACTTGGGACACAATAACCCCATGCAACGCTACAGGCCTGGGGAAGAGTGGCTGGAAAGCTGCCTGGTAGAAAGAGACCTGGGGGTTTTGGTTGAATGCTGGCTGAATATACTTGCCCAGGTGGCCAAGAAGGTCAACAGCATCCTGGCTTATTTGAGGAATAGTGTGGCCAGCAAGACAACGGAAGTGATTGTCCCCCTGTACTCAGTACTGCTGAGGCTGCACCTTGAGTACTGTGTTCAGTTTGGGGCCCCTCACAACAAGAGGACATTAGGGTGCTGGAACATGTCCAAAGAAGGGCAACAAAGCTGGTGAAGAGTCTAGAGCACAAATTTTATGAGGAGTGTCTGAGGGAGCTGGGGTTGTTTAGCCTGGAGAAAAGAAGAAAAGGAGACCTTAGCACTCTCTACAA
>VZRW01001243.1:106325-177271 GCA_013398125.1 Aegotheles bennettii | reverse complement strand
AGGGAAAGGGAAAGGGAAGAGAATGGGAAAAAATAAGAAAGGGAAAAGGAAGGAGAAAAGGAAGAGGATAGGGAAAGGAAAGGTGGCAAGTGAAAAGGAAAGCAAAGAGGAGAGGGAAAAGGAGAGAAAAATGAAAAAAAAAAAAGGAAAGAAGAAGAGGACTTGGAAAGGAGAAAGAGAAGAAAAAGGAAAGGAAAAAGGAAAGAGAAAGAGAGAAATGGAAAAGGAGAGGAGAGAGGAAGGAGAAGAGAGGGAAAGGGAAAGGAAGGTTTGCCTTTAGCATCACAAATCTGCGCAGCCCTACACCCCAGATCAGCCAGGTCCATCATGGCCTAGCCTGGAGATGGGTGCCCTGGCTCCACCCGCATGCTGGAGGAGAGCAAGCACAAGGTGACCTGCCTGCCAGCTCAGGGACATGGTCACACCCCCACATCCCTCAACACAGGCTCCTGGGACCTGCCTTCCCACATCCCCCAAAGGAACTTGCTTGGGCACAGAGGGGCTGGAGGCCATCCTGAACTTCCCTCTCGTACCCTTCTCGCTGGGGAGAGCGCACCTCCCTCGGTCTGGGAGGTGAAAAGAGTGGAAGGCTGAGCTGGGCACAGGTTGTTTCCCACTGCTCTGTCCCCAGACCTCACCAGGGTGGACCAGGTTGACCTGGGGTGAGAGACTGCCCAGCTTTGTCTCGGGGCTGGCGGGGAGGGGTCAGGATTGGGGGAGCGCAGCAGCTGGGTGCTAACCCTGCCTCTCCTCTCTGCCAGGGGCCCGTGTTGGAAGGAGATCTAAGATGAAGTTATGGGATGTTGTGGCTGTCTGTGTGGTGCTGCTCAACACGGTCTCCAACTCGCCCCTGCCCACCGGTAAGACGCCTCCCAAGGGGCCCTCTTCAGTGGTAGAGGGGCCTGAAGATGATCTCTCCCCCATCAGCCTGCTGCCTCCCTATGCTGTGCACAGTGACTGTAAGAAACATTCCCCTTTGTAGCCACTGCTGTCTGTCTGTTAAACCTGCTTCCCTTTGCTTAGATATCAGAGTGAGGAAAGGACCTCCCTGCTTTCTGCCCCAGCCTATCGTCCAGGCAGGGTCAGTGGTTCTGGTCTGGCTCCAGCAGCTCCAAACTAAGTCATTCTCCAAAGCCTGAGGTTGGCAATTGCAGTGGCAATGCCCTTGCTGTCCCTCCACCTTGTATCTTCCTGGCAGTCATAAGACTCCTTTGGTTGAAAAACCTGGAGAGATGGGAAAGTTAGTTGTATGCAGGGAAGCCAAGAGGAGGATCAGGTACATAAACCACACAGTGCAGATGCTGAAACTTCCTCCCCACCACTTCAAGCTCCTTTCCCTGCTGAGATCTGCCAGTACAATTATTCACTGTCTGTAGTGGATGCAAGTCCTGATGGAGTTTGGGCTCCATGATGGGAGGCACTGTACCCATCCTGAGTGCTGCTGAGTTTCATTAAATTCTCTTTGGATCTTGATCCCAAAATCAGTGTGTCCACATGGAAATTTACAGACGAGTAGTGGTGGCAGGGTTAGGAGCTTGATGCAGAGCAATCCACATGAACCAGCTCACATTAAGACAACTTACAATCCAAATGACAGATAATAATAATGCCTCGCTAATAATAGGTCTCCTACAATAGTAGATACAGGATTTTCACAGTGGTATGTGAGTGTTACGCTAACTCTGGTGGTTTCTTAAAGTGAAAGTTAATATGACTCAGAAGTGGCAAAATACTCACATGAATTCTGGAGATGTTCACTTAGCAAAGGCACAGATGCAGCTGAGTTGTTGCTCTCTTTGCCCTTGCTCAGCCCTCTCTCTTCAGCTTGTAGAAGGATGCAGACAGTACCCAGTCATTTGGATTCATTTTTATCTCCTTATCTGGAGGCATGTCCTTGTCCTGCGCCTGCCACAGCTCCAGCCACGGGCAGCCCCGCTCTGGTTTCTCCAGTAGCAGCCAGGCTAACGCAGCATGGAGGCACTGAGTGGGGAATCATGTGCCGTGACTCGGCTTTCATCCCCTCCCCAACACCCATCTCCTCTTCTGAACACACATCTATGTCCTTCCCCATTTAGTCTTCTCTTTCCTTTACTTGTTTGTGTTTCACCCCTGCTGGAATCTTGCCTAGGCTGCCGCCTCCGCACATCCCAGCCTGGGCTTGTGCTGCTTGCAGACCAGCAGCCCCTGATGTCCTTTCAGCCCCTCCACACAGGGAGGTTGGCCAACAGTGCTTCCTCCCAGAGCTCCAGCCTGCCAGGGCTGCAGGGCCGTCACACGCAGTGATCTTCTTCACGGTGAGCTGCGTGGCAGGATAGATACTGTCCTACAAAAGGCAGTGATCAGCTTTTCAGGCCACTGTGCTGGTCCGCTCTGCACAGCCTTGCTGCAGCACCGCTGGCAAGAAGAGCATTAGGGGGAAAGCAGCACTGGTCAGTTTGTAGCTCTGGCAGAATCTGCAAGGTGGGAGAGCATTAATGCTCCCTCATTCCAGGGTGATAGGATTTGTACGATGCCTGCTTTTATATTGAAACTGACTTCTGGGGATATGGTTCCTGGTGAGCTGGTTTCTCCACAGCAGCTCAAGTGGACAGGCAGCAGTAGCAGTCTTGTCTTTTCCCAGTGTCCAAAACTTGTTATTGTTGCCAATTTTTTTTTTTCCTGTGGATTGGGTAAACAAGAAGTGTGGAGAAAGACAACCTGTGTTTTACCCGTGCTATGGTAGCATCAGTAGACAGCCTCTTCCAGGTATCTCTGTTTCCAGGGTAGACACAGGCTTTGCAAGCAGAGCTGGGTCGCAGGTTATTGCCAGGGATAGTCATTTGAGAAAGGGCTGATAGTTTGGTCTCAGTCTCTTAACCCTGCTGATCATGGATAGATGGACCTGGCTGCAAGGGGAAAGTAAGCAGTGCTGTTCTTCACTACAGAAACTGGGGAAAACCCAAGGAGTTCCTGTGGTCTTTATACAGAGGTGGTTTACGCAGCACCCGTGCCTGAAAGCCAGAAACTCTTCTCTCCACTACGTTGCCAAGTTGGATGAGTCAGGGGAAACCTGAAGAAAGGCAGCTGTAAGAAAGCATTGAAATACTTTGGTCTGCTTTTACTCTGTTTTTAGTAGGTTTAAAAGTGTGTGGTGTCTGGAGAGCAGTCTGCAAACACAGAGCCCACAAGGCTGATCCGGCCACATCGCTGCCTTTGCACTGCAGCAGCACTTTGTTCACGGCACCACCGTCAGTATCTTTGACATATTTGTTTCTCTCCACTTACCATTTCATGACAGGCACCCTTGAACACACAAAGTCTTATAAAGATGTACACAAGAGGAATTATGTATACGCTATGTAGACGTCCCTCTCCTCTTTGAGGTTTCTCTTACAAGTAGAGGGCAGTGTGCCATAAGCATACAGGTGTGCTTGCAGCTCTGCAGCTCATCTGCTGGTGGACCTGCCATGTATTAATAGCTCCGTGGATACTGTTGGGCACCTGCTTCGCCAAGGGCCTTTGCAGGAAGCAGCTTACAAAGCAGTGGGAGCGCCGTCATCGCCCATGTTGGCTCATCTACGTAGGGCAGTTCATGGTCACAGAGCGGGACTGGGTGCTGTGTGCATTCAAAGAGGAGTGTACTGCACTCCTTTGAAGCATCACTGTGCAGGCTGGGTGGGGAGTAGCAGTTATGTTTCAGGGTGTGCGTTGCTCATACACCTCTTGTGGCAGAGGTTGGTAGGGTTGTGAGAATAAGTCCTGCTCCTAATGGCAGGCCAAACACCTTGGTGGAGCAGAGATCTGGTTTTGCAGGCCTTTGACACCTTTTCGTGTTCACATTTGGTGGGACTTCTTTCTCTGCAAAGCGCTCTGAGGTTACCTGATGTTACCCCATCCCTTTCAGATTGGCTTGAAACCTTCATTCCTTGCAGCCTCCAGGCAAGGTCTTAACCTGCTGGGCTTATCGGGTGTAATGTGCTGACCTTTGCTCTTCAGGGCAGTAATTAGAGATGACAGAAGGTGTTGGCAATTGCAGTCTTCTGCATTTTTTAGTGGACTGGTGGCTGTAGTGAGAAGTAGCCTTCATAAATGCAGTGCATTTGAAATTAATCCAGTGTTCGTAGGTGTTTTAGGCATCAGTGTTCATGGGATAGCTTAATTCAGACAAAGAAGAGGAGCTGCAGAGTTTCTAAGGCTAGAAAACTCTTTGTTTCACTCGTGCTGCAGTCTTCTGGGGGAAGGACACAATTAGCTTAAATAACAACTGCGAACAAATATAAACCAAATTATTAAAAACTAAGTACTAAGTCAGCAGCTTCAGAAGCATGAGAGTGCAGAGGGAGCCAAACACTTTGTTTGACTTCTATGCAGTTCCCAGCCAATACATTTTGTAACTGCTTGCTGCTATATGCCATAGTAAACATGTATGCGAGGACCTGAGTATCCTAAGATCCAGGCTATGATATATAGCCTCTTGATCAAGTGAACAGCTGTAGTAAGAACTAGTGGTGAACATGTAGAATTAAATAAAAAATCTCACCATGAACTTCGCCCTCCTAATAGGAGGAAAGGTGTCTTTTTGTGTTACAACATCTGAGTTACAACGTCTACAGCCACTGGATGGCCATTTGTTATTGGAGCTCCTTAGCTATGTTTGTTATGTGGTAACACACCATGGTATGTGTACATTACACCTTTGTTAAAAATTCTTCACACCCCTGCTAGGGGGTGTTCAATGTTAAGTTACTGAATTTAGCTTCAACATTATCAACTAATATGGAAAGTGTCTACAACAGTGATATTGTAGGGCTCTTTAAGGCAAAACCAGTATTAAATTATACTTAAAACTGAATGCATTTCCTTCCCTACAATATTTATTAGGCACATTCAGTGTTACAAACCAGAACTCTCATGTTTCTGTCCAGATTTTCCTGCTCAGCACACCTATGGTGTGGCATATGTACTGTAGTCTAAGGTGCTCAGAAGCTACAGAGGTACCTTGCCCATGCACAGTGAATCCAGTGGTTTGGAGAGGTATATGCCACACCGAGCAGAGCCACACCGTGTCATTTGATATTTGTGTATCCAGTACAGCCGGTGCTTCCAGCCAGTGTCAGACCAAGTGTGCCTGTGACCCTGGGCCAGCATATATATAGTAGAGTTTGTTTGCATGGACACGCCCAGGTTATCTAGGCATTTAGAAGTCTCAAGCATTCAAGTGTGCCCATTAATGGGCAAAATTCTACAAAACGAAAGAACAGGTCACATCTGGTTAAATCCAGATGCCTGTAGCACTAGAAGCCAGTTTTGCAGAAGTCTTAGTTATAAATACTGAGTATATGTGAAGGATATTCTGGGACTTAAGGAGGAAAGGGCTGAAATGCAAGAGAAAATGGTTCTATTCTCATTTTAAGAGTTATCCTTTGTTTAAAGTTTTGTGTCTTTGCTGCTTTTCAGCTTAGGGACTTCAAAAATTTCCCAGTGAAAGTGTGGATCCTTTTAGATATTTTGCTGGTGTGGGTTGCTAGATAACATACCTGAACATGCTTTTCTTGGTCACTTTTCACAGGTCTCTTCAATATATTTTAGAAATCCCTGTGATCAGGGCTTGCAGATGACAAGCTGCAGAACCCTTCTTGGAAGGCTGAAGAATTCAGCTGTGTAGTGACTGTTGATGGATTGATGGGGGAGGCATTACTTGTCCACTAGAAGAGGATCCTCAAATTGATAGGTTGTAATGTCTTTGTAAATTATACTGATTAGTTCCTGATTAGGACTGCATAAAGTCGGTTTAAAATGTTGAATTACAGATGGTCGGAGAAGCCATTGGGGTCATTTTGTCCTATGCTCCACAACTGCAGGTGTTCAGGGATGGACATGTAGTGCAAATATGCATTCCTCATCGCCCACACACACCATAGGGCAACTGCAACTTAAAACTTGTAGTACATAGGCCAAACGCCACAAACTGCACTTGCTGTGGATTCTCATACTTCTGGGGTAGTTAGTTAATGACAATTAATAAATGGGGAGTACTAAATACTGCAGCATAAGCATGTTCAGGATCACCAGACATCTAAATAGGTCACTGCCACATTAGTGCTGGTAGAGTGGTTGACACTGCAGAATGGTCATTTTTTATAAAACCTGCTGTAGTTTCTGATCAAGTAATATTTGGTAAGGGGAACTGAATTATTTCAATGATGAATTATTTCAATGAAATCCGGTCCTGATTACAAAGAGAACAAGGAAAACAGAATCAAAAAGGTTTATTTGAGACAGGGAAAAACAAAATGTTAAGACACAAAATACACATTAGAGTATGTCTGTTTTAAGATCAAGGATAGAAAATTAATTTTGTGAGGTGTTTCAAATATTAGGATTCTTTTTCAGGAATAAAGCCACACTGTGTGACTTAGCAGATATTTAGGCTGTATGTATTGGTACAGCACTTAAACTGAAACATGCAGGAACATTTCTTTGATGTCAGTGGGACTTGTACAAATGCTTTAATGATTATTGAATGGGAATAGTCTTCAAAAGAAGCAAACACTGAAATAAAAATACTTGTTTTCCTGCATCAGTGCCAGGCAGTGTTACAGCTGCAGTATGCCAAAACTGGTGGCCATGTATCCCCTTTAAATAAAAAGCTACACACAAACATCTTGACTACCTCCACTCCCATTCTAAGCGTGTAAGATTTCTTTGGCAAAACCAGCTATTACTCAGGAAATTTCTGACAGGGAGGTGTGGAGGATGCTGGCTGGGAAGGAGCTTGCTCTTCTGAGCACACGCCAGCGCTGTCTGGCAGGCCATGGTCCACACATCCAACATGAAACTTTCTGCAGTGGAGCACGTAGCACCTGCCCTAGAGCCAGGGGCTGATTATTATAATAATAACAACATCTTCCACACTGCCATATTAAAAATTCTTGTGTCTTTCCTATTGTAAACACATTGAAATGCAGATAGTGATAGGCAACAGTGGAAGAACACGTATTATTTATAGGTCAGATCAAAATCTGGTAGCAGCAGAGATTGCCACAGGAGTGGCATCAGCCATGGGTTTGCCCAGATGGCTCTGGTTTACTGCCTTCAGGGAAGAGACTGGGATAGGGTCCCTTCCCTCTGCTCTGCTGCTTGTGCTTGTTCCTTGGGAACACCCCTAAAACCCAGTGGGAGATGAAGTGAAAAGGGCAGGCAGCCCAGGAACAGTTGCCATTATTAATTTAGGAACGCTGTTCTCATTCCGTGAGATGACACTGAAGGGGGACTGGGTGAACAATGTGGGGTTTTACTGGTACCATGTGAGGGCTGGGCTGGATCACTTCTGCACCAGGAATGCTAAAGAGAATTTCTTTTTATTACTGACAGTATTTCCTCAATTAAAATCTCAGTGCATGCCTGTTATCTGGCTGCATGCGTTCTTGATAGAGGTGACAGGTTTTGTGTCCCACTCATACATATTCACTTGAGGCTCTCACAGGGTTGGGACGGAACCAGTTATTAATATTAAGGGTAGACCCAGGTTTTACTAGGAAGCTGGATATTTACTCAGCATGGTATGGATTTGGGGGGCACAAGGCCTTAGTGAGGAGACAACAGGCAGGTATGTGCCTTGCCCAGGTTAGGCTCCTGCTCCATCACTGGCTGCAGGCAGGGCACTGCCACTTTTTTCCCCTTTTACACTCTTTATGCTGTAATTTCTTCATGTGCAGAGACTGCTTCGTGGGTGCTCGAGTACCCACACAGCCCTGTACAATAAGGCCCTAGTGCAGATGGGCTCCTGGCAGCCGCTGCAGGAGCTGTCACAACCCCTCAAGAGCGACCGCTGAAAAGCTGTCTGCTTCTCGGTGCCTCAGAGCTGGTTTTTCAAAGCTCTGAATCAGAGGCAAGACCACATCTTCTGCTGCTCCTTTGCTGCTTGAGTGCCAGATGAGACACTCCTCTGCCCACCCCAGAGAGGCCAGAGGAGGGGCCCAGCCCCAGGTGCCAGTCCAGAGTCAGGCAGGCTCTTGTAAACAACCCCACTGGGACTGGGTGAAGAACAAGGAACTCTTGTGGACAGGTCAGCTTGCAAGGCAGCTTCCTTTGCTTCACCCAGTTCATCCGACCTTGCTGTTTCCCCTTGATCTCAGGGAGAAGACCTCATAGCAGCCTCCCAGTGCCTGAAGGGGCTACAGGAAATCTGGAAAGGGACTTTTTACATGGGCATGGAGTGATAGGACAAGGGGAAATTCTTTCAAACTGGAAGAGGGGAGATTTAGATTAGATATTAGGAGGAAATTCTTTCCTGTGAGGGTGGTGAGACACTGGCACAGGTTACCCAGAGAAGCTGTGGCTGCCCCCTCCCTGGCAGTGTTTAAGGCCAGGTTGAATGGGACTTTGAGCAATCTGGTCTAGTGGGAGGTGTCCCTGCCCGTGGCACGGGAATTGGAACTGGATGATCTGTAAGGTCCCTTCCAACCCAAACCATTCTATGGTTCTATGACCCTTCATACTTCGCTCAGCTCTGATCCTGACTGAAATACTGTATCTAAAGAAGGTCCTCCACATTGTTTCACCAGACTGGTCTGATTGTTGTAGTAAGCCCAGGTATGTTTGTATTAGAAGGCAGTAACTAGAACATTAAAGATGGAGAGGTGAAGCTGGACATGTTTTAGCAGGTAGTGCTTCTGGCACTTCAGGCGGTGTGAGGTAAGTGCAGCAACACTGAAATTAGTTCATGAAATCAAGTGTTGACAGCAGATTTCAGTCCCAATCTGTAGAAGTAAATAGGGCAATTAACTCCTTTGGTAACTAGTTTTTATGTTCACGTGTGGGGAAAAACCTGAGATGATTCTTAAGGCCCTTTCCAACCCCGACCATTCTATGATTCTAATTCCCCAGCTGGCAGCAGTTACGATGGTCCTGTTGTTCATCCCATTTCTTCTCCTGGTGGGAAGCAGCGTTTCTTTCCTGTGAGAAAGCAAGCAAAGCCTGCAAGGGGAGGCATTGCCAAGTGCGGCAGTGTGAAAATATAAAGTACTCCACATATTTGCCATTATGGCCAACACATGGGAAGCAGCAGGGTTAGCTGGTGAGCTACAAAACTTGGCTGCTCCATCAGGAGCAAGCACACCAGGAATGTTAACCCTGTGCCTTTTTGCAGTGCTGCCTTATCGTACCTGACTGGTGTGAGTGGCCCCAGTCACCCACCAGGTTACTTAGCACTTTACCTTGATGAGAGACAAGTGACACTGGTGAGAGGCTCCATTTCTAAGGGCTGTCTGCGTCAGAGGGGAGGACACAGCATTGTCCTGGGAGCTGGCAAGGCAGGGAGAGAGGTAGTGAACCAGAACTGTATTAAGCATTTAAAGATGAGCTGACCTGGGTGTGTTTGATGCTCTATTTCCTAATGGACACAGCCGACTGGTTTCCATTTCACTCTTAGCCCCACGGGTTTTCATGCAAGGCATGAAAGCGAAGTCATTCCTCAGAGAGGTAGTATTTTAATTGTTTAAATCCTGAAAACCTGTCAGCATAACTGTTTTTAACACCTTCCTTTAATGCCTGCCTGATAGGCTTTGTTTTTCATGACAAATATTTCATTTTCAATAATATAAATGGTTTATCCCCACTAGACTATTTCCCACTGGCAAATGATCTAAGAAGAAACATCTTTGTGAGTATAGCTTTGGACAAAACTTTTAAAAAGGCCAGGAAAGAAAGCATATTAAAATATTTTAGTTATGAAAGGCCTAAACTAAAGTACCAGAACAGTTTTTGAAAAAGGGCCATTTGATCTAGACACAGATCTGGATCTTAATTCTCTAAAAAATGCTTACCATTACAATAAGCTGGATTAATCCCCTTGAACTTTGAAATTGTACTTTAAACTAGAGTCTGAATGCTGCTGTTTGAACTTCTCTAATTAAAAGACAGCTGTGCTTAAGTGAAATATCCCAGTAATTTTATTAAAAGTTTTGCCTGATGTTTTGATGTAGTAGCTATACACTGCCACAAATGCATGCTTAAAAGCTACACTGTAAAACAAAAATCTAATTTTACAATTTTTTTAATACCTTATATGACTTTTGTTACATCACTTTGCCTCAGGATCTGCAAAGTGCCAAATGACATGTAGTGATGTGATTACATTTTCTGGAGATCAGCACGGAACACTATTGTATGAAGTACAGTTTCAAATAGCTTAAAACATCAAGTCTTATGAGATTAAAAAAAAAATACACACTTACATAAATTCTTATTTTGCAATTAAAGAATTTATGCTTTTCTTGTAAACCATAGTAGACAGCATGGTCAGGAGAGGCTGTAGTTAGCCTTTTAAATCCATAACCAGGCACCAAAATGAGTAGCTGGATTTTGTACTCAATACTGAAGATCCATCTGTTCCCACTGAAATCAGTTTGTGTTCAGGTACAAGCTGAGGGTTTCTTGCTTACCATGCTGGGTTACTGCCACTGCGGGGGAATTTTTGGCTTTAAAATAAATCTGTTGCTAGTGAAATCAAAGGAATAGTTCTACAAAATGTAATTGTGATCACATTTGAACAGACAGAAATAAATTGTTCATTTTTCCTTAATGGAGACTGTTTTCTTGACAATGTGATGAGTTTGGTTGGGATATTCACTTAGACCTATTTTATGTAGAAGTCTATCTAAACACTGTATAATTTATTCTTCTAAAAAGTGCAGTCATCAGATCCTGGTCCTGCTGGCACATGGCGTCTCTAATTAATTGGAAATGCAAACTCAAGCTTTGGGAGGTTTGCAGTGGGGAAGATGCCTGGAGGAAGGCACATTTCCATGCATGCCCAAAACAGAGCCCCAGAGTGGCTTTCTGCAGGGGCTGGTGGCGAGCACGACAGGTGTTTGGCTGCAGGAGACTGTGCCCCTACATGCTGCCAGCTCTTGCAGTGCCCAGGGGACAGGGTCTGTGCTTGGGGATGAACAGGTCAAAGCTTCACGTTCCAGAGAACAGCAGTGAGATAAGAATTTCAGTTTGCATTCAGCAGGAATGTTCCTAACTTGGAGGTTATGTCAAAACTATGATTCGATCGCACCCTAAAGGTTCAGGAAGCAAGCAAACAGCTTGCAAACAGCAAGCAGAAGATGCAAATATTATTGGGTTTTTTTAATTAATATTTTAAATGAGTCTTATTTCTTCTTTTTTTGTTTGACTCCTGGAGTTCTGGACATCTGACGTTCACCAACTCTGCCCCCAGCCTGGTCATTCTTCTAGATTCCCATGTGCACCAGTCCTGTGATGTTTCAGTCTTTCCTTCTTTTCTTTTTTATTAATTTTCTGGTCACATGAGAAACTCCTGGCAGATACAGAGCCCTGGTTCAGCCTGACATGGGAGACAGAGAAGGTTCCAAGAGGCAGACTGAAACATGGGCTGCTCTCTGTACATACCACTCTTGATACACCAGCGCTAGAAAGCAGACTCATGCTCTGATTGCCACCAGAAGAAAAGGCTCTACCTGTCCCTGCCTGGGTGGTCAGGTCCTTGGCATGGGACTGAAAGAGGGAGCGTGGAAGGGAGCTGCAGGAGAGTGAGTTGAGCAGGAGCAGGATACACACGCTGGCCACAGCTCCCACAGGCACCACTGCCTGCCCCACACTGCTGCCAGTGGGGTGATAGGCAGAGGTGATGCAAAAACACATGCACATGCCCACACACAAACTGCCTTCAGAGGACTTCCTCAGGGAGTTGGACAGTCAGGAGACAGCTTTCAGAAATGTGTCACAGAACCCAAACAACACCTCATGACTTTGCGCCAGTCTTGTGGGTGTTCATGGTACCATAGTCTTAAGTAGTAGGACTCAGCAGGTCACACTGCCCCAGTGGGGTCTGTGAGCCTTTTTATCGTGCTGTGAACAAGTTACACAGAGGCCTCATGTTCCCTGAGGGAGGATTTTACATTTCCAGGACATGTGGTCCTTTCCCTCAGGAAACACCTACTTTGAGGTCTACCGCATGTGTGAGCCAACCTTTGCTTGCCTGTATTGTGCACATGCTGCCATCGGCTATGCCATCCTGTACATGGCTTCAGATTTTAAAATTCTAATTCCTTCACACCCTGGAGCCTGGGACCAGGGACTGCTGCTGAGAGATCTTTACTGCTTTTATTGCTGTAGTAGCTGAGCATTTTCTGCTGGCGCTTTGTACAGTGTGACAGGCATCTGTCATGTGTTTATTCTCTCAGCTTTTCCACCAGAAGGCAAGTGTTGTCAGTAAACTAGTTTGTTTTGAAAAAAAATGTGTGTGTATAACTAGATATATTTGTACGTGTGTATGTGTAAACACAACACACATATACAGACATGCAAACTGTGTATGCTACAGGAATGGATAGTAATATGTGCTCCTCCCAGGGGTGTGAAATCCTCCTGGAAAGCCTTGTCTGCTGCACAGTCAAGTCAGCACAGTCCATGCAGTGTTAAAGAAGGAAAGCTGCCTGGCTGTTGACCTTCATTCTGAGACTATAAACATTTTCTAAACAGTGTTGGAGACAGGGCTGAGTAAGTACCCCTCAACTGAGTGGTTTTATTCATGTTACAAACCAGCACTCGATGCCAGGGCAGCCCCTCTGAGCCTGGTGGTGTTCCCTGGCCACGCATCTCAGCTCAGCACCCCTTTTACCCCCAGCAGCACTTAACCACAGTGCAGAGACAAGTGCTTGGCATGTGGTGGCTGTGGTGCAGAGAGGTCTCAGCATCCCAGAGCACATCTACCAAGTGTCCATCAGGATGGGGTGGTCCTGCTGTCAGTCTTCTCCACCTTCCCTTCTGTCCATTAGCCTTTTCCAGTCTTTACTCCTTGGTCACTGGTTATTGCTTATTCATGTATGATGTCTGGTAGCAGCTTCCTTAGCACTTACCTCTAGCACCTTGTTTCAACCCATCACACACAGTGTTAATGCTGGCATTTCCACTTGGTTGCCCAGGGTCCTGCTTCAGCAGTTTTTACAGCATTTTGCCTTGGGCCCTCAGGCTTTGCACCCATACTTCCTGGAAGGCTGAATATCCCTGCTGGGTCATGACTGGCACCTTGCATAGGCTGCTAAGTCAACTCTCACTTCTGGCTGTCAAGGTTTCCTTCAGACCCCTGCAAGCCACTCCTAGTGACTGTAGTCATCCTGACTATGCTTTATTAAGCAGCAGAAAATTAGCACCAGACTGCATTCAGTCAGTATGAGCCCCATTGCTTGGGTCCATGGTTCAGTGGTTGCTGGGTCCAGCTGTGCTTGATGCAGTACTGAGCACAGCCCCACACTGCCAAGTGTGTCTTGAAACTTGGCTTTGTGGGTGTGTATTCAGAGTTCTAACCAGCCAGAGGCTGGCTGATTGCAGTAACTGGAGGTGTTCCTCAGGCAGTGCTAAATTATGGAAGCAGTCTTGGGGCCATTGGCAGTCCAGTTGGAAGCTGCTAAAAAGAACATTGTTGCGTTGATCCTGACTACTTTTGATCTCCACAAGCAGAGAGTATTGTTGCTTATAGCAACTTGCAAGCACACACTGAGTAGCCCAGGAATGCAGCTGCCATTGTGTTTAATGTGGTGTACCCACACAGCTGTGTAACAGTACGTGTGGCTGTAGATGGGCAGACATGGACCAGGGTCAATACGTCCAGCACATTTTCTCAAGGCGGGGCTCTGTGCCTACTGTTCCCACAGATTCCCTAATATCGCCCATGTGCTTTGTGTCTCCTTCAGTGATGTAATCTCCAAGTACTGGGCATCATTGCAGGATTCCTCTCAACAGATCTGGGTATTTGCTTGAGATATTTTCCCTCTGCTGAAGGGGAAGTCCACCCTGGAGGCAGAAAATTCACTCATCTTACTCATAGTGCTGACATCCCTCCCAGTGAGTCTCCCAAATGGCCTGATGCTGCAACAGGGTATGAGCAGGGCAAGGATACCCAGCTCCATTAAACGTATTGACCACGCACCCCTCATCCCAGGTTGCAGCTTGGAGTGCTTCTTGCATGGTTTGTGTTAGACCCCCAGTGAAAGTAGTGGGATCAGTCATGCTGCAATTATCCCATCTTCTGTTTGCAGCAAGCCCATGTGTGTAGGCAAGGCTTTTCTAGTTGGATGCGCTGTTGTCTTGATTACTTGATCTACTTTTTGCCCTACTGTTTCCACCTTCTGCAGTGTTGACACCCCATGCTTGTGTTAGCAGCGTTGCATGGGGCTTGGATAGGCCACTTGCAGCACAGAAGGCACTCAGCAACATTATCTCCCTTGGTGCAGTTGAGGTAGTGATCACACATGAACTGCCATAGGTGTCAGTGTGGGCTCTGACCAAGGACACAGCCCACAACATTGACCTTTCCTCCTCCTTATCTACCCTCAGGGCATACTTGGATTGGCTCAGGCAGGACAGTGCTTGAACCCTATAACTGGTTAACCAAAGCAGACTCCTGCATATAGCGCTGTCACAGGAGTAAGTGGTATTTTTGGACCTGAATTGAAAACAGCTTAAAAATGCTGTGCCTAGTTGGGTTGTTACCTCTTCAGGTAATACACAGTTTTGTTTCTTCCTTTTTAGATGGGGGACACTTAACTGCCCTCACTGCACTGGCAGTGTACCAGGCTTAGGATAAGTATGAGGCTGAAGGTTGCAGACAAGAATTTCCACATGTAATTTGGGTTTCCCTGTGACAATCTCCCATCCCCTTCCTGATGGTTGACCATTGCATGAATTTTGTTAAACCCCAGTATGCTTTCCTGACGGTTGTATTTCACTCTCCATAGCTGACATCTCATTGCATCATACTGCTACTGCAAGAGTTGGGCCAGGGCTATGTAACAGAGGTGTGGGCTGGGGTAGTCACAGTAGTATAGGAGGAGTAATTTGAATATGAGATTGGAGAATGGCACAGTTAGAGCAATCTCATCAGGGCCACATCCTTCCCTTATTGGGTTATAAGCTATGAAACCTAGAAACCAACCAGTCCCACAGCAACAAGTGCCTCTTGCCAAACCCTTCTCCATCTTTGTACTTCAGCAACTGGGGCTATGCCAGCTCCATGAGGGTCATCATGCTTGGCAGAGTTCTGCAAGGTGTCTAGCCTGTCTTGCTTTTAAGGAATGTAGCTACCCATCTCCTTGACCTGGGCCTTGCTCAGTAGGGCAGTATTCATATAGTGTAGTCAGACCTGCCTGTCCTGCAACAGAGCTGGGTGGTGCATCCAATGGGCACATCTATCCAAGCTACCTCCCCCCAGTAGATATAGCTCATAGTGGGTATCTTGGTACCTGCCACAGAGGTAGTGACAGAGTAGTACAAGAAGTGTGCACTGACCATTGATGTCACAGAAATATGGGGCTTAGTGCAGGGTCCTGCCTCATTCAGGAGATTCAGGTTGGACATTAGGAAAATTTTTTTCACTGTAAGAGTGATTAAGTATTGGAATAGGTTGCCCCAGAAGGTGATGGAGTCACTGTCCCTGGAGGTGTTCAAGAGGCATCTGGATGTGGCACTGGGTGATATGGTTTAGTGGTGATGTAGGCAGGCAGTTGGACTGGATGATCTTGAAGTGCTCTTCCAACCTCGATGATTCTGTGATTCTATATAGCTGTATAGATAGCAGCCATCCCTTCTTCATGTCTTTTGACAGTCGCTGGTCCACAGGATTGTTGCCTTTAGCATGGATATCTGTAAAACAAAGTGTAATTCACTTTTCCCAATCCCAGACTCTACAGTTTACAGGATCCTGCTTCCCATGTGCCACTTTCATTACATGAAGGTACAAGATTGCCTGCCTTCATTACTCGTTTTCCAATCTATACTGTTTTGGTGGAGTCATCAATAAAAAACCATATACTTCTGATCCATCACTGTTTTGTCATGGAGGGGGGCCTCTAGGTTGTGACTGCTTCAGGAAGATGCCCATGTTCCTGCTTAAGTGCAGATGCACGTAAGCACGTTCAGTTAACAGAGTTAAGACCCTGCTGCTCCTATCTCCTCTGTATTTGGTGCTTCTATGGAGGATATGAAGGTGCACCTTCATGAGGCAGCCTCTTGTCTTCATCTCTCCTGTTAACAGAGTCCATGCCACCACATGTGGGCTGGGTACATGCATTGCCTTGTCTCCCATCAGGGCTCCTGTCTGTTGCTGTGAGGGGAAGATGTGGTGCTGAGCTAAGGAGCTGTTTGTATCTCAGCATATGACCGGGTGAGAGCCTTCATGGCTCAGTGGAAGTACCAGCCCCTGGCCAGGGGCTCTGCGTTGGGTATCGTCTTTCCTGAAGTTTGCAGTTCCAGGAATATTTGTAGGGGTCCTTCTGTAGATGGAGCACCTGTACATGCAGAGCCAGATGTGTGACACTGGTCTGTTATGTGGGTGAATACTTAGGAGTTAAGTATGTAAAGAAGCATCCTTTTAGGTCTAACTGGAAAGGAGATGAGTCCTCGAGTCTTGATTTTTGACACAATGAATGAGGAAAAAAAATCTCAATATTGCAATGTAGTTTGTGTATTTAAGAGAGAGTCATTAATAATACAACACAGGGCACCTACACGTGGGCTCCTGACAGCCTCCATTGTGTTCACTAAAGCAGATCACATTGAGGGATTTAGTGCATGGGAATTTCAAAGATTTCAAAATACATCTTTTTCTCATATCATGCTGAAAAGCTGAAATCAGAGGACATTTCAGAACATGTGCAGATTCACCCTCTTTGAAGAGGTTCATTCTGCTAGTATCAAAACATTTCATTTACTTCAACATTTAATTTACTTGAATAATTTATCACTGTTAGAGTGTGTATCAAGTGAAAAATTAAACAGATATTTTAACTCCATAAAAAGAAAATGCATTAATAACATTTCCCTTGAAAATTAACATAAGACTTCTGTTCTGACCTATTTCTACTCAAGCTAATCAGCATCTTGTGATACAAAATATATCCATGAGAAATTTTTCAAAATCTCTGATAATAATCATCCCCTTTAAGCAGTACAAAAGCAGGCTTTCAGCCAGGAATAATAGTTCAGGCTGCTACCCCAGGAAATTCCTCTTTCTGTCCTGCCCAAAAACCTTATGGATAGGTAGCTTTGGCAATACTAACCACTGTTTGTGTGAGAAGACAGCAATTAACAATTATAATCACCAAGCCGCTTTAAGGAAACCTCATGTTTTTGCTGCTTTGCTGGGAAGAGCCTGTATGACCTCTCTACAGTAGCTTCACCCACCCATTAACTGATAGTCTATCATGACATGCTTTTGCTTCCTTCGATTTTGACAGGACTCATTTCAATATTGAAGGATGTGCTGGAGTGCTGCCAAGCATCAGCAGCCACCTACAGAGATACATACATACCTCATTTCAATGAGTTTCCTTGATGTTCTAGACTATTCCAAATTCTCCCTGCTTTCTGAGGGTCCTGGGTGAATGCTCTGAAGTGATGGGCAGAGCCGCTTGCATGTGTCTGGTGTTTTTGAGCCACAAGTGGACAAACTTAATGACAAGTGACATGTGACAAAGCCTTTTCTCTCTTTCTCTAACAGCTAATATGCCAGAGGATTATCCAGATCAATTTGATGAGGTAGTGGACTTTATTCAAGCCACCATTAAAAGACTGAGGAGGTCACCGGATAAACAGACTCCGATTTTTTCTAGGCGGGAGAGGAACCGGCAAAATGCAGCCATGAACATAGAAAATTCCAGCAAAAAGGGAAGGAGGAATCAAAAGGGCAAAAATCGAGGATGTGTCTTAACAGAAGTGCATTTAAATGTGACTGACTTGGATTTGGGATATGAAACCAAAGAAGAGCTTATTTTCCGATATTGCAGTGGATCTTGTGATGCAGCCGAGACCACCTATGACAAAATTCTGAAAAACTTAACCAGAAAGAAAAAACTAGTCACTGACAAAGTGAGGCAAGCTTGTTGCAGACCCACAGCCTTTGATGATGACCTGTCCTTTTTGGATGATAACTTGGTTTACCACATACTGAAAAAACATTCTGCAAAAAGGTGTGGATGCGTCTGATGGCTGCACACCAGAGGCGGCGCCAGTTTTGCATTCCTGCTATGATGCAAAGAGGAGGACCAAGGTTCCTGGGGATGTGTCTGCTCAGAATGGAGAAAAGAGGACCAAGAATGCAGAACGAGGGGTCATAAGAGCCCAGGGGAGGGGTGCAAGGTGGGGTAGGAGGATGGAGTCTTTTGACATCCTGTCAGAATGTAAATAAAAGCTCCGGTGGAGATGCCGACAGCTGGATGGCATGCGCACCCGCTTACCCATTTGACATTATCCACCGTCAGTGAGACTCGGATCCATGAGGAATGTGCTTAAAAACACAACCCTGACATACCACACTATGTTGTAGTTACACCATCCATGCCAGGAAACTTAGCTGAGAAGTAGCTTAGGTACCTTATTAATCCCCTGTGCCCTTAGCTTTATTGAAAGACACATTGTGCTACTGCTCATTGAAGGGAAGGATGGTTCCTAAGCACTTAGAAGAGCTTCCAAGCTATAGTAAGATTAACCTCATAAGTAAGATGATACCGGGCAAATACCAAAATTTCCAGGCTCAAGTTCTCTAGGGCCAGTATCTACAAGAAGCAAAACAGTTCCACTTGCTCATTAAGTTTGGTTATTTCTATCTTGTGTTTCTTCAAAATGAGTGTAGCGTGTCATTCTTCTGCTACCTATGAAAACAAGTTGAGTTTTTAAGCACTTCTTCCTAGTATAGTAAGAGAAATAACAAGCCCATCCTACACAAAATGCGTTTGTTTTGGTTTACAAAGGACTAACATCGTTTGCGTAACTACATTTCTATTTGGTCATTGTGAGTGAGCAGAGACTACTTGATGCAATGCATCCATTCAGAGACATAAATATACAGAAGATATTTATTGAGATTAAGTTATTGTTATTTATTACAGTTCAGTAATGAGTCTCCTTTCCTTATTTATTACAAGTTTCTTTTCAAAGGTGCCAAAGTAGAAGGTGCTTGGAAGATACAGAGAGACAGTGACGTTGGGAACAACGGTCCATGCTTTTCATTGAAAGTGTTAACTTGAATGCAAAAAAATCACTTACTTTACCTTTTATTCTTTTTTAAAAAAATCCTGATTATGTTCACAAAACATAGTGCTGAAGCCTGCTGCTCTTCTTCCTGTTTTGAAAATTACTGCAGTCATACGTGTGCAGGAGCAGCAATGGCTCTGAACAAGTGGGGGTCACAGGACTTGGCTCAACATTAGTAATTTGATAGCAAAACTAATTCTAGTCATATTTTAAATGTAGCCACATTTTTTTCTCACACTTTTTGCCAACTGACCTCATATAACTATTGACAAATGGAAAATAATCACATTTAGCCATATAATTTCTTGTTATATTTATTTAAGCTTTTCCTTCCGTATTTCCATACAGAAGAGGTTAAATCCCTCTTATTAGTTAGCCCTGGATTTAATATAGCCTGCAGGTGAACAATTGTGTTAAGTAATCAAAGTGTTTTGTGTAATTTGCTGAAACGTCACAGGATTGTACCCATGCAGCAGAACAGTCTGAATTTCCTTGGAATGAGGGGTTATACAGCAAAGGCATTCATACCTGACCACTAACGCAAGTTCTTGTTCTGGAGACAATTTTTCCAAAGGAGCAGATTATTAGACGTGCCTGACAACCAGTGAAGCATCAACTCCCACAAGAACAACAGGAAGAAAAAAGTTCACTACTGAAAACAAAAGATGATGGTCCGACCTTTCATCTCATGCATGCTGTGGCTCTCCACACTCATGTTGCCCTGGGCCCCTAGGCCACAGAAGAAGGGTCTAGAAGTCAAAAAAGTGCAGAACAGGCATAGAAAGATGTGCCAGGTGTATGAAACATAATTCAGCCCCGACCTCTGCTGCTTTCCTGGGACGGAGGGCAGCCCCAGAGCCCACCCGCAGTGTCTCTTCCCGTAATGCCATGGGGATACTTTACTCTCCACGCTGGGCAGGACTGGTACAGCTGATGCCACTGCCAGCATCAGCATGATATGGACAGTAAAAGCCTGCTAAGTGGAGGGTCAGCTATGCTGCTGGGCGGTTGACCAGGTGTGGTGCTCAGGGGTGTGCTTTCTCTTGCCCCGGTTGCTTGCCCAAAAGCATTTTCTGAAGCTTGAAGAGGTTGCAACCAAAGCAAAACACTATGTTCAAAGTACAAAAGGGTAAAGTTTGTGATTTTTTAAAAATTTTTTAGTCCTTACTAAAGACAGGAGTGTGCTTCTCTGGAGTTTTTTACTTCACCTGCAATTTATGTCTCAGTCATTTGTGTTAATCAACCAAAGTTCTCTACAGACTTTATTTTTGTACAATATTCGTTTTATAGCTTTTTACAAAATAAAACTCATTTCTATTGTTACCTGGTTGTTGCTTGTGCTTCCTCCCCATTGTACCACTTCCAAGTTACAGTATTGCCCAATTCCCAACCCTCATGGGGCAATGCTGAAGAGACAGCAAGTACTCTATGGAGTGGAGCTTTCCACTCCTATCTCGACAGCATCTTTAATGTGGATCATAGATCATAGAATCATAGAATGGTTTGGGTTGGAGGGACCTTAAAGATCATCTAGTTCCAACTCCCCTGCCATGAGCAGGGACACCTCCCACCAGATCAGGTTGCTCAAAGCCCATCCAACCTTGTCCTTGAACATTTCCAGGGAGGTGGCATCCACAACTTCCCTGGGTAATCTTTTTCTGTGTCTTAACAACCTCACAGTAAAGAACTTCTTCCAAATACCCAGTTTAAATCTACCTTTCTTTAGTTTGAACCCATTCCCCCTTGTTCTATCACTGCATGCCCTTGTGAAAAGTCCCTGGAAAGTAGGCCCCCTTCACATACTGGAACGCTACTAGAAGGTCTCCCCAGAGTCTTCTCTTCTCCAAGTTGAACAACCCCAACTCTCTCAGTCTGTCTTCATTGAAGGGGTGCTCCAGCCCTCTGATCTTCTTCAAGGCCCTTCTCCGGACTCACTCCAACAGCTCTATGTCCTTCTTATGTTGCGAGGTCGAGAACTGGACACAGTACTCCAGGTGTGGTCTCACGAGAGCGGAGTAGAGGGGAAGAGTAACCTCCCTTGACCTGCTGGTTGCAATTCTTCAAGTACAGCCCAGAATAGTGTTTGCTTTTTGAGCTACAAGAGCACATTGCTGGCTAGTGTTGAGCTTCTCATCAACGAACACCCCCAAGTCCTTCTCCTTGGGGTTGTTCTCAATCCATTCTCCACTCAGTCTGTATTTGTGCATAGGGTTGCCCCATGTGCAGGACCTTGCACTTGGCCTTGTTGAACTTTATGGGGTTTGCATGGGCCCACCTCTCAAGCCTGCCAAGGTCCCTCTGGATGACATCCCTTCCCTCCAGTGTGTTGACTGCATCACACAGCTTGGTGTAACTGGAAAACTTGCTGAGGGTGCACTTGATCCCACTGTACATGTCACTGACAAACTTGTTAAAAAGAACCAGTCCCAATACTGACCCCTGAGGAATGCCACTCGTCACTGGTTTCTACCTGGACATTGAGCCATTGTCCACAACTCTTAGAGAGCAACCATCCAGCCAATAAATGTCTGTAGTTTCTTAGCAGAATGTAACATTAATGGGCCACTGCAATAAATGACTCAAAAATGCATGGTAAGCAGTGACACAATAACCAACCCAGTGGCAGACTTGAAGCCTGGTGTTGCCCAAGCTGTCCCTTGGTGTTGCAGGTCTGCAGTGGCTTCGTGGTGGCCTTGGCTATCCATGGCCACAATTGCTGCACTAGAGGAGATTTGCATTTTGCTTTGCTAACATAGGCATTGCATCAGTTGGGACTAAATTCCATCCACTTTGGCAGTCCTTTTCCCTTCATCTTTAGATAGGAAAATACAACTTGAGGAATTTTCTTTTCCACCACCATCATGGAAAAGATGAGGGCAGGTTTTGTGGCTGTGGCCAGCAACATTTTCTCAACTGTTTTGTGTTAAGTGCTGCAGTTCCCATCACAGAGCTGATAAACGCATACAGACCTGCAGGTTTTGACCCTGGGCTCTGTACTTCTCGAAACTGCTACAAAGGGGAAGAGGGAGCATCTGAGCAGTGAGCCAGTGAGCAGGAGATCAAACACTCTTTCTCTTAATGTACAGCATATGGATGGCTTGCTTTCATTTGTGCCGAGCAAGGCCACGCACGCAGCTCTAGCCCAGCTGCTGGAACACAAAGTGAAGCTCACAAGCACTGCTTTTGAAGCACACGGTACTGAAGGCATTCCTCCTTGTGTGCACTGCCTCTGTTCCTGGCAGCAGAAGCCCATCCACCCTGCACAAAGGCTGCTGATTGCAGGCTTGTTGAATATGGCACATATAAAGATTTTGGCATGAAAATGCTGTGCAGCTTTGTGTTCAGTGGAGATCGTGCACTTTCCCAAGAGCTGGAGGGAGTGCCTACGTAAAACACAACTGAGAGGTGCTCTGGAGATTAATCTCTGATCTTACTGCTCAAACCTTTGTGTCACCTCGTATGTGGATGGGGAAGCACAAGGCCAGTGCTGAAGTCTTGCTTGGCCTTAGCAAAGGTTTTGAGTAGGCCACATAATAGCTGACAAGAGCAGGTTTGCTTGCATAGAGCTGTTTCTCCTTCCCCAAGCTTTCTGGTGAGGATAATATTTTGAGAGAGCAGATGGGGTTTTGCTATTGCAACTCCAGGTCTCAACACTGCTGGACTGGCTCCTTCAGTCTCATTTTCTCATTAAAGTAAGGTTTGCAGTATTTCCCTGGCATCCTGCACACATTAAAGCAACTTGAAACTTTTAGCTGGCAGGTTGTGTAAAAGCTTTCAAAAAGGACTTAAACTTTAATTTGTCACTGGGTCGTGGCAGTGCTGGGACAGACAGTATGTTGCTGCTTGAGTAGCAGAGACAGAAGTACCCTGGGTCTCTTCTGGAAGAAGATGTGTCCTAGCTTAGATAAATAATATACAAGGGAGCGGATGGACCAAACATGATAATTATTTACACTTACTTAGTACTAAATAAATACTAAATACTAAAATCAGGAAAACTGTTAAGTTTTACTACTTAACATCTTGCTAAGGATTTACCCTTTTTTTTAATTTTACATGGGGTTTTGTTGCATCACTTTGCATTGTGCTGTCAGACATGAAGAGATGATTGAAAGCTTGGGACAAATTATGAACACCTAAGGAAAAAGCAGTATTTTGCAGGAAGGCGTATTTAGTGGTGCAACATGGAAATCCGGCCCTCAGAGAGTCTCTTCCAGCAGAAAGGATTGCAGCTGTGTACATCTCACAGGCGGTGTCATCCACAGGGACTGTAATCCACAGAGAAATTGTAGTAGTGCCAGGTCCTTCTTCAAGCTCTCCATGCATCCCGCAGCTATCTGGTGGTGCTGGTCTCAGTGCAGAGAGGATGGAGTAGGCAAAACTGTGTTTGATTTTGGGTTGTTTCACCTCTGCCCTCAAAAGGGGAGAAAGGCCAAAGGCAGCCAGTGTCTCAGTCTGGGACAGCGCAGGAGGAAACCAGCAGCAGCCTCGCTCCTTACAATCTGGATGGCTAACCAAAAATACAGAGGAAAATATCAGGATGAAGAAAACAAATGGAGCTGACACATTGTATAAATAGGTCTTCAAATGTCATGCATGGCTGGAACAAAGATGTTTTGTTCCAAAGCAAGAGACAGCTTGAAATGGCTCAGTAATACACATTGAGAAGTTTGCTTATTTGGAACAGAGCTCTTCTAATGAAAAGGTTAATTGTGTTGCAATGGAAAAGAAAAAAGGCAAAGCAGAGGCCAGGCCTGCACTCCTCACCCTAGCAAAATTTCCCACTGGCTTGAAGTGAAGATTTTCTATACCAAACATCACAGAACTGAACTGCTAAGGTTACAATAAATTATACAGCAGGTATATTCACGGGTCAATAAAAATAGCTAAACAAACCATATATTCTAGCAGTATTAATCCCAGTGGCTTTCAGAAAAGCTGCAGCAGCAGTCAGCAAGAAGTTTCCTTGGGCAGGCACCGAGCACGAGTACGCAAGGTCAACACCAAGATTTCTTCACTTGTCATTGGCTTTTTTACTTCAAGACTGTGGCATTTTGTTCACTTTTGCCGAAAAGGGTCACTCACAAGTGAAAAACGTTTCTGCTTTCCAACTGAACAAATGGCAAAAAACACGATGGGCTTTTGAAGTCTGTGAAGAGCTGCTGTAATTATGCACAGGGCTGAACTTCTGTGAGCAACTGCTCTAGCTTTTTGTCAGCATTCTCAGCCCTAGGCCACAGGTCCAGGTTTCCTCCCACTGCCCCCAACCTTTTTTTGTTTCTGTCTCCCAGCACACTGGATGAGGAATGCTTCCTTCTCTGTCAGCCTAGGGAAAATACAAACATCAGTCCCTGGCCCAGTCCCATCATAACCCCAGTGATCCTAGAAGGTCTAAAGCCACTGATGTCCTCACCAGAGCTGCTCCATTGACTGTCATGGAGTTACTTCACTTTCACAGGAATGCAAATAAGTATATAAAAGCTATGGATTTTCTTGGCAATATTCACATATGAATAGAAGACCTGGACCCTTGTACAATCCCACTAGTCTTTCTGTTTCTGTTTCAAGTTTCTCTTATTTATTTCACCTGTCCTGGGATTTCCAGAACCTCAAGACATTTTTCTGTGCTCTTACCATGTTACTAATTCTCGCTTCTTTTCTCCCTCTCCACTAGTGCTTTCCCACAGCTTTCTCTTCCCTGACTGTCTCATCACTCCCACGTTAATCTCTGGCATCACAGATGCAGTAAACCTGTCCAAACATTCCCTTATTTCAGGTTAAAATCACTCGTCTCTAAGATACAAACAGGGGTCAACAGGCACTCCTTGTTAGCATTTGGTGTTAGCATGTGGAAATTAAAAATTTCCTTTAAAAATAAACCCCACAGCTTAGAGATCAACTTTGGATAACTTGGAGTTTCAAAAGATACAGAGACTATTATCCCCTAGGACAAGGCAGGTCCTCTGGGGGTGAGAGTGGCTGCAAAGACAGGGCAAGGATGAAGATCTCTTATTACCCTGTCTCTGGCAGTGTGCAAGGAAAGAGTAGAATAAAAAAGCAAATTGAAAGTGGTATTTTCCCTGAAACCCCACCCCAGCTTCAAAAATTTGCAGTTCAGGAACATTCTGAGCCACGTGTTTTATTGGTGTCCAACCTCAGGTCTGTCTCCTTGGGAAGGCACTGAACTTCTTCCCCTGAGAATTTATTCTTTCAACCTCCCCATGTTCTGGGGCAATTTAATTATGTGCAGTGTGAGGAAGTGTTTCTATGCTAGTCCTAAACCTCCATTTCACCAATTGTCCACTCATTCCTATGTCCTAATGAGTTGCCAGTCCTCCTCTGTTTACATAGTTCACATGGGTCTGTCCAATCTGAGAAGCCCTCATATATCTCACCGTCCGTGTCTTCTCTCTCTCTTCCAATCAGACCATGTTCCTCCTGAGGGGAAAATGCTCCCATCAGGATGCTGGATGGGAACAAACACTGGATTTCCGCAGAGGCACATGGATATTTTCTGTTCTGTTTTCTGTTCTGTTTCCAGTAATTCCTTTCAGGTGCTGGATCAGGAACTCATCAGAGACATGACTTCAGAGGCAACATGTTGCATTTGGGAATCGCCTTCATTTAACACCAAACTTTTTGCCAAATATCAGGACTGACTCCACTTGTGCTGGTCTGTACAAGATATCACATGGCAGCCAAAATAAGATTTCATTTTACTGATGTGAAACCATTGTGTCCAGTCATTGTGTAGCCAGAAGCCATTGCCACAGGGCTGGGCCACTGGGCGATATCAAGAGATACCCACTTCTCAGAGCTATGTATGGAGATTCCATTTCTGCAGGTTTGAGGCATTCATCTGACTTAGGAACAAATCTTGTGTCTCCTTGCTCACAGAAAGTTAATGAAAGGGATCTTGTCTTCTGAGAGCTACCCAGAGAGCTGCCCTTAATCAAAAAGTATCATTGACAATGAATTGGCCCTTCCTGAAAACAGTAGTTAGTGGAGGAAGGAATATGGCAGTAGCCCAAGCAACCATGACAAAGTGCTGCTGCAAACAAGGGGTTCAGGGAGAACCCAAAATGTGTCACAGGCCCTCTCTCTCCCTCCCCCTGCCTGCCAGGCTGTGATGATCAGTGGAAAAGGGTTTCTCTCAGGCCAGGAAACAACCAGGTAAATGCAAAAATGTATCCAAAAGAGAAAGTTTTGTGGTGCTCATGTGGACTGGGTGCCTACCACAATGAAGAAATGAAGACAACCTAAGGGGCAGATGTTTGAGAGCAGCTCAAAAAAGTCCCGCAGCAGGTTCTTTTTTTGTGTGTGTTTGTTTATCTAGGAGGTCAAATTCTGATAGCAGCAAATCTTTTCCTATCAAAGATGTCTGGTTTCATTTCAGCTACAAGAGAAAATCTCATTTAAAAAAAACAGAATGAGTCAATAATAATGAGGCACTTAGGCAAGCACAGAAACCTTCCTTTCTGGTTCTGACAACTGGTAGAACAAAATTTGGAATAATTAAAACAAGTTATCCAAAACCTTGGAATTTGTTTCATTAATCTGTTAAGAAAGGCTTGGTAACACCTTAGGCTGATCTCTTAGCTGTCAGTGCTACGTGATCATTATAGGACAATGTAAGTTAAGTCTCAGTAATGTGGTTTATATTTTATAGAATCATAGAATGGTTTGGATTGGAGAGACCTTAAAGATCATCCAGTTCCAATTTCTTTGCAATGAGCAGGGATACCTCCCACTAGACCAGGTTGCTCAAAGTCCCATCCAACCTGGCCTTGAACACTGCCAGGGAGGAGGCAGCCACAGCTTCTCTGGGCAACCTGGGCCAGTGTCTCACCACCTTCACAGGAAAGTATTTCTTTCTAATGTCTAACCTAAACCTAACCTCTTTGGTTTACAGCCATTTGCCTTTGTTCTAACACTCCATGCCCTTGTAAAAAGTTCCTCTCCAGTTTTCCTGTAAGCCCCTTTCAGATACTGGGAGGCTGCTAGAAGCTTTCCTCAGAGCCTTCTCTTCAACAACCCAAACTGCCTCAGTCTGTCCTCACAGGAGAGATGCCCCAGCCCCCCGATCACCTTCACAGCCCTCCTCTGGACTTGCTCCAACAGCTCCATGTCCTTCCTATGCTGGGGACTCCAGAACTGGACACAGTACTCCAAATGAAGTCTCATAAAACCAGAATAGAGGGGGAGAATCCCATCCCTCGACCTGCTGGTCACACTTCTTTTGTTGCAGCTTGCTGGGGAAGAGTGAGGCAAGAAAGTCGTTGAGTACCCCAACCTTCTCCGTATTCCATGTGACCAGGTCTCCTGCTTCCTTCTGAAGAGGGCCCACATTTTCCCTAGTCTTCCTTTTATCACTGATGTACCTGTAGAAGCTTAAGTGTGTGACATTTAAGAAGCTTAATTTGACTGTGGGCAAGTGTATTACGTGCTAATATGAACCAATGAAGCACCTCTGTGTCATGGTATCTCTTTGGCTAGCTGCTCTGGGGAGATGGTTTTAAATGCCTTTAAATCTTTGTCTGTTCTTTTAGAATAGGTGTGATATTTGTCATATTTAATGTAAACAAATCCCTCACAGATTTTTCCGACATGACATGACTTTTCCCTACATGATACGCTTTTTTGTACAAGGTGAAATAATGCACAGTCTGAAATTGTTTCTCCATTCCCACCACCTGAAGGATAAATGGAAAACAGGAGTGCCCAGGATCAGAGTCCACAGTGATGCTATTGTATTTAGGACAAGAAAGTTCACTAAAAGTTTTGTGTATTGTTTTAATTTACCCATCTCCTGATAAACCATAAATCTTCTCTATCTTCTTTGGCACAGCAGACTCAAAAGTGTACTTTAAAATTACACTGTGTGAAGATTTTTGAGCAAATATGGTAAAGCCTCTCTTAAAAACAAAGGTAATCCCTTGGAGCCCGCATGGTCTCAGTCATGTTTATTCACCTCTTTCAGTCTTATAACTCAATAAATACTGCTATGGCTTAGCTAGGACAGCCACTAAGTGTATGGTTTTATGGCTGAGTCTGCTCTCTGGTGCTCATTTAATCATATGTTTTATTGTCAGCTCTTCTCAAACTGTCAAGCGTTGTTCCTTATGAGAGAGAGACCTGCTTTCTGTAACACACAACCCCCCTAGCCCCACTCATCATTTGGTACTATTGCCTTTCTTTTCTCTGGCCTGCTGATGACATTTATGGCTGTTTTTTTCCCAAGAAATAGCATGTTTTTAAAACAGGTCTTCTTTTTCAGTTTTTAGTGCTTTGGCTCAATAATTTCTCACACGCTAGAAATGGCCCAGCTGATGTATTCATCTTTATATCCATCCACATCCAAGAGTTGTAAGCAGCAGTGAGAACTCACTGTGCGTACTGATTTTACCTTTCTTCAGGAGGCTCAGTAGAAAATCCCTTTCCTGCTCTGCTAGGTGACATGGTGACAGCAGGAGCTTCACACATCATTGTCTGTGGCACCAGGCTTCTGGTCTCCATGCCCAGCCTCCAACACCCTCCCTGAGCACAGACACTGGGACCCTGGGCAACAAAGCCAATGCAGTGGAAAAATGCAAACATTTGCCTACATTCACAGCCAACAGAACTCCGCTACCAGTGGCACAACACTGCAGACTGGTGCTGTGTAAATGTGTAGTGGCCTCCATTGTGCACAGGATTTACCAACACTGTGCAGCTGTCTGTGTCCATATGAAGTCTCAGAAAAAAAATAGAATAGACTATTTAATTTGGAAGGGACCTACAATGATCATAGAGTCCAACTGCCTGACCAACTCAGAGCTGACCAACCTAAAGCAAGTCCTCTGAGCACAGTCCAAGGAGTAGCACACAGGGATCTGGGAGGAGAGATGGTGCTTCAGTGCTTACTAGCCTCAATTTGACCTACCAGGATTCACACAGGCAGCTGTTTAGCAAGAGGAACCAAGCAAATAATCTGCTCCTTGGACTTTTATGCATTTCCACATACAAATATTTTAAGAAGAACTGTAAAGACTGACACTTGTTCCTACGCTTTTTCAAACTCATCAGTTTGTTCCTCCGCCAGGAGAAGCCAGCTCAGCAAAACGGAAACCTTTTGTGATAACTCATCCATTCAGCTAACACTTCCTATGGCAAGCAATAAAGGGAGCTCAGCTCACCTCTCCCATGGATCTCACACAGCACATCAGGCTACACAACAAAGCTGAAACAAAGCACTCTGGCATTGCAGAGGTGAAATATCACAATAGGTTTTGAAAGAAACGCTTAGCTATCCACTCCTGGCTCTTCACATCCAATACTGACCTGCAAGTAGGCTGGGTCCATCCTGACAAGTCCTGTGACCAGCCAGTCAGTGAGATGCTAATCAGGGCATACATATTCACACTTTCTGGGACATCATGTAACAAAAAACAAAGCAAAAGAAAGCCACTCCTTTCTGGCAGCTAAGACTACAGACCCATCTTGCTGAAGACAACAAAAAATAGCAGCAACTTTCACATCATTAGTTTAAGAGAAGCAAAATAACTTGAAAAAAGAGCCCTAATACTCTGTTGAGTCATGCAGTTTTAATCTCATCACCTGAGTGCTTTATAAGTGTTATCCAAAAGCCTAACTCTTGCTCTAGGCTGTCTGAGCTATTGAGAATTGCCGAAACTGCTCAGCAAACAGGACAGAGAGCACAGTGAGAAAGCAGAAAGGTGCTTGGAGTTGGGAGACTGGGTTGCAATGTCACTATTTTAATCCAGCTAGAGAAAAACCTCTTTTTGAAATCTTACAGAGAGCAATAAATGTGTGTTTCCTGACCTCAGCAGGGGTCTGGCTGAGAGGAGCCCATTTCAGTTGCCAAAGCTGTGAGCATCAGCTTTGCAGATTTGCCAGCTCCCTCTGCAAGATGGCCTGCAACGTGTGTACACATGGTATCTGGCAACAATAATTCAGAGAAAATGAAAAATGCTTCTCATTCATTGCAAACAAATGGGTACAGTGCAATCCCAGGCAAACTTTCCCAGATCAGGCAGCTTTCCGGATTGAAAAAGAAGGCAGTGAAAAGAGAGCGTAGGGGCCCAGGGGACCCCTGACAGGAAACGCGTGGGAATGGTTACTTCAAAGAAGGGAGTAGATGTCTAGGAAAAGAGCAAGTTTCCAAATGCAGGGTCCAAGTTGCTTTCTGGAAGAGAAGAGCAGAGCTCTGCCCATGACCAGCACGGGCGCTTGCTTGTATACTGCCAGAGCTGCAAACTCTGGCCACCATCAATGTCCTGCTCCCAGCCTGGACCCTCAGTGCTCATTGCCAAGTTACTCCCAAAACAATGATTTCTGGCTTTTTAAAGCCCTGTGACTCTGCAGGTCTGGGCACTTTCTGAGAAATAAACACACTTTCATTTACTTCCAGGTAGAAGCTTGGTCTACCAGGGCCTGTGATACCAGCACTTGAGGCCACTGGAAAAGAAAACCCAGGGAGAAACTTTAGAGGGCAGCCCAAAACCTGGTCTAAACAGGGATGTTAAGGATGAAGGCACCAGAGCCAAGACAGCAAGTAACTTCTGATACAGCTCAGAAATGCTAAGCCACATAAAATTTGGGGAAACCAACCTGGCTGTCTCCACATTCACACCTTTACTTGATGGTCCTCCTCAGTATTCTCTGATATGAAACTGGCAACCATTCAGAAAAAGGCTTGGCAATTAGGTGGAGGAGTGTATGGCATATATACCACTATCAAGTGTGAAAAAGCTACAGCATGTAATGCAGGTGAGCAAATAAACCACTTTTAAGAAAAATACGATAGGACACTGGATATGGATTTGTGTGTATCTGATGTGAAGGTTAAGGCATATTATTATGTGTGGATAAAATTTAATTATCACTTTACCTTTGGCATATATATATTTATTTATACATGTTAATAGTGTATACATTACAGAGTTCATGAATTGTCTTAGTGGTAGGACCTCAATGAAAACATAACCAATTTAATAGTCAACAATCAAAATGCTAAAATCAGTAGTTAACCTGATTTATTCAAAGCAATTGATTCATCACAGCATTTCTATTATTGTTGGTTTAAAAGCTATAAACATGCTTTCCTGAAGGTTTACAGGGAATAACAGCAGACAGCAACATCACCTGGGAGCCACGATGAGAGAGCTGTTTTGCTTTCCCTTGTAAAAGCTCTGTTGTGTTTACTTCACTAAAGTTTAACTTGGCTATGATTTCATGACTCCTGAATTCATGCTTCCCCCTGGCCAAGCCATAGAATAGCTAAAGACTCAATAAAGATGAGTGACATCATTAACTCAATACAGTAGCTATTCAGATGTAGGCTGTGGTCTCCTTACATAATCACCTAATTTTAGCTACTGAGTGAGCCACATACAGTACCACAGTGTACTATGAACTCAGAATAGCTGTCTAATATCCAGACGCATTTTCCAAGATTCTTTTATTTTCCTGGTTTAAAGTTATTTCCTTACACAAATCTCAAGGTGTTATTTTTCCCTTCAGCAAGTCCTTTCTTCAAAACATGTTTGAGGCTTCTGCTGCTCCTGATCGCCTTGACACATCATTAGCTGGTCATCACAGTTGTAATGGTGCTCATGGCACTAATATACATCACAGGACCTTCGGATTTTATGACAGCTGTAAGAAAACAGTAAGGTGATACAAGCCTTGGTTCAAGCACCAGACACACGAATGTTCAAGTAAAAGCACCTGATTTGCTAAAAGTAACTGTTTCTTGTAGTTTCACAAAATATCTATGAAAATACTTTTTAAATCTGAAATATTTTTGGCCAAGGACTTCTTTTTCCTACATTCTACAACAGCAGCATCTACAAGCTCTGCTTCCTGCAAGCAATTAACAGCAGACACATGCATATTTGATGCCATTTATAGGTACAAACTCCACATACAAATTAAATGCATTAGCTGAGACGTGCTAGCGGTAGTCTTGGAAGTCTTTCAGATGAATGTTCCACTTTCAAAAAAGAAGTAAGAAAGCAGGAGTTCCATTGCAGGAATCCTGCACACAATTTGCACCTGGGCATTGTGTGTTCCTTCCAGGTAAGTTGCATGTTATGCACACTGTATGTACAGGCTCCACAGATGATTCCACACACAAAACCAACCCAATAACCCTATTTGATCCAATTTACCTTTCTTCAGCTTTTTGTCTGATATTTTTGCATACCTATGCTCTAGCAATGAGAATCATTGCTTTAAAAACCTTCATGTTTCCAAAGTGTTTCTCATCTAAGTGACTTAACACACTAAATCTCAGAAGTTCTAATTGCTAAGTGGACAGAAGTTCCTGTGCCTGTACAAATTGATTGAAAAGAGGTTGTTGGATTTCTTCACAATTACAATAAAGGAAAGATACAAGATTATCTACAGTGCTTGTGCCAAGACACTTCATTATAGAACATGCAGAAGGAGGTGATATGTAAAAGCCAACTTGTATGTTACGACCCCCAGAACCACAGCTCTGCTCATCCCCCCCATCCCCGTACTGGACATTTGACTTTCCTACTTGGCACACTCTCCCTCACTGCTGCCCAGAGCTGTTCTCCAGCCGGGAGAGCTGGCAGCTGGTCCCCATCCCTTGTGTAATCAACTAGCTCACCTCAGAGATATGCTCACATTGTGCTGGCACAGACTCACTTCTTCCACTTTGCAGTGCTACAATCTGCAGACAGAACTCTGGCCCAGCTTTCTGTCTAGTTAAAACAAAATTAGTGCCTTTGTGACAATTTCTGGAAAAACAAACATGCTAAAACCCAACGCAACATCCTCTGCTGGCTTCAGGAACGGTGACTCCTCAGCACTCATTTCCATTAGCAGAAGTGCTGGCTCCTGAACTCCATTTCGTTCTGTGCTACTGGCACAATATTTTTGATTGTGGTGTTAGTAGGAGTCAAACAAATCATGTTAATGTTGGGAGCTGAATGTTTGTGCTACAGAGGGCAACTAGCTGTGCACAGCTTTCTGTCCCCAGACATCTACTCTATGTCTAATGATACTGTGGTAATTTAAAATAAAAATTTTCCACGTGGTAAAAACTGACTGTAAAATTCCCTGTTAAAAAAAAATAAAATAAAAATCACATTTAATCAACAGATTAAAAGTTAAACTGAAGCCAAACTGTGCAGGAATGCCAAGTGAAGCAAATGGGAATGCTGATCATGCCTTGGGACAAGGAAGACAGTCTAGCTGTCCCACCGGGATCCTGTCTGTTTGTCTAGGCATTTATAAACACCATAAGTGAAATGGCAAGGTTTGATTTTGTCCAGGGCTGTCAGATTGCAATCCCTGCATTCATTCCTGCAGGCAGAGGACCCTACCTTTGAGATTCCAATTGTTTTTAATTTAAAAAACCCTGGCTCCCGAGCAATGCAGTGTGACTCAGTAATAAACAACACCAACGCCGAGGCTGGGACATGGAGAGCCAGCACAGTGCCCTGGCCTCCTGAAGGAAGGGAAAAGTTTCTCAGTTTTGTGCAGAGAACGTCGTGCCTGGAGGAGTGATTTAAGGAGCAGAGAGAGGGCAGACAACACAAAGCAGAATTAAGCAATGTGTTGGTCAGGGTGTATTTCCAAAGGAGCCATTTCAATACGAGTTGCCAGTGTGATACACCCACAACCTGAAGGACTCAGTTTCTCCCGACAACCATGTGGCTGCTGAAGCAGCTACACAGTAGTGTTTGCAACTCAGTTACAGGAATGAGCCCACAAAATCTAGATTACAACCACAAGATAAGAACATTCGCGATTTGAAAAGATGTCTTACAGACTTGCCTGCAGCAGTGAGATGCTGGTGAAGAGCACCAAAGGGAGACTGAAATAGCTGAACTATATTTCTAGATCTACCACTAATCTGACTTTGATTAACTCTCCTCATCTTGTATTTCTGTTTCTTCAGTAATAGTTGTTTTTCCTATTTAGATTCTTGGAGCAGATAATACCATCTCCGATCATAAGTTTGAGAAGCACCTACAGAATAAATGCCTGAAGTTGAGCTAGGATTTTTGCAACACAGCAAAAAGGAAAGATGAAAAACAGGGTATTCCCTAGGATTTGCTTAAGTTACTTTTTTTTGTTTTTCACAAAAGAAAAAGAAAAACGTTTAACAACTTTTACAGAACCGTATAAACTCTGTTGTATGCCAGAGTATGATAGACAGTAATATAAGTGGTTAAAAGAACCATAAAGAATATATACTGCTGTGATACTTGCCTCATTTCCAGAACTAAAGCTTTCCTTTTATTTTCTTTTTTTGTGTAAACTTGAGTTTAAAGCTAATAAAAATTAACAAAAGAATCCTCCACATGGACATTTTATAGAGACTCAACCAAAAATATTACCACCTTGTGAAGAGCAAATCTCTCCCTGCGTTTAGGAATGCAATACCTGTCACCTCCATCAAAACCTTCTTTGTAATCTTGCTTGCATTCTAATATTATTTTACAATGTTTTTAGAAAACATTATGGAAACTTTGAAAGTTGACTCATTAATTTCTTTGTGACCATGGGCTGTGATGCATGAGTGTGTACCACCTTCATCTAGCCTGGGATGCCCATCTGCCATCCCCATCACTCCTGGAAAGGTTACTCAAAAAAGTGTCTTTGCAATAGGATCCCACAAGCCTCAACTTCAGAGCAGAGGATAACTAAAAATGAGTGCCTCAGCACTGGGGAAAATCTCACCAAGAAGATGATTTTTAGCACCACGTCAGTCTCTCTTTTTTTTTTTTTCGCCCCTTTTCCATTTTGTGGCTCTCTCAGCTACTCCAGTGCGTTTTGCTGTTCTGCAAAGGGTTGATGTCAGTGTTTTGCCTTAAATGTACCCCAACTGGGGCAAGGGAGACTCTTGTCTCTCAGATTAAAATACTTAACTGCAGATTCTTGTACTTGTTCCTTCATCATCTGTACCTCTCATTTATTACATGGCCAGCTTCAGCTTCTCTGGTCCTCTGCACTTCACGCAAGATACTGCCTTAATTAAGGTAAATATCCTTTAAATAACATATAGTATGTTATTTTTTGGGCATAATTCACTGCATAGCATGTTCCCATCAATAAAAGAAATGACATATGTACATACATACAGGCATACAAATGGTTGTCACACAAAAGGCAAAACTGATCTCAGTTCCTGAAGCATGTGACCTGTTAATCTGCAAGATTATGGTTTGAACCATTGCATTTTGTCATTATTATTTTTTTATGTCTGTTACTGTAACACAGGAGAATGCTCCTTTCAAAGTAATTTTCTAGGCAACCCTTAGCATTCAAGGATAATCTGCCTTGTGGTAGTCACCAGTAGTGGTGTTACTGCAATGTGAGGAAGAGCCTCCTGTGAACCAGGAGCCTGCTGTGCTGGCATTGTCCAAACACCAAATTTTACAAGGACCATGGACCTGGAAGTTGAGCAAGGGCTGTTTAGTAAATCATGAAACCAGGAAGCACTTTTCACCTTATGACAATTTCTGATGGACTGGCAAATCCAGTATCAGGCTTATTTTTTCATTATCATATTTCCTTGATATGTATTTCCTTGAAATTTTTATATACCTGCTTACATGCAGTGGAAAAAAAAGGAAAGAAAAATGAAAGCATTAAAGGTTCAAGGTTGTTTTTACAAGGGAAAAATGTCTGTCATTCAACATTCACAGGAAACTCTGAAGCAGAGCACCCAAAGCACAGTCATGCAACAGCAAGACTGGGAAGAGATCAGCAGAATCTCTTTCTGAAATGTGAAAATTTCCAAACCAGAGAGGGAAAGTGAGATAAAAAGTCTCCTATTTTCCTGCAACTTCTGTTGAAAACTCTGGGATTTGAAGGATGCAAAGAGCTGCCATTATGAGTAGAAGAGAGAAAGCAGATTTTTAAAGTTGACAGGAGACAAGAGTTTGATTCTTAGAGAGCCAGCTAAATTTGCAAGACTGCAAAAAGAAATGAGCACTTTTAACTTGTGTCACACATGACATCAGCATCTGCTGCTCGCAAAATAAGACCCCTCTACACTGCATTTACCAAGCTGATTTTCAAACGAAAGCCATCCCAACCACTTTTGTGCTCCTCAGTGGCTATGACAGCAATCCTTTTGGGAAAAGTTCCATGTGCATTTTTTGTCTGCCTTGCCAGAGGAAACACAGAAACACAAACTGCCATCCACCAACTCCGGAGTAGCTGACAGTCATCCCACCACAGAGGAAAAAATAATCTGCATTTTGAATTATTTTTTCCCAGATGTATTATCTTGCATTTGTCAGGGTGTCTCCTTGTTATTTCCTGCTTCTCTTTTTTCAGTGGTGTTTGCAGTATTCATCTGCATTGTCTGTTAATTTCATTAACATCCTGCTCAATGATCTCGAACAAGGTAGTTTAAAATGATGTTACATAAAACCGGACATATACTCCCTATTCCTGCAGCATCCCACCAGTCACCTCCCACTCATCTCTATGCTCTATTACTTCTCATGTTTCCTCATCTCCTCCCAAAGCTCATGCTGTACTCGTATGACATGCTGTCTTCAGGTGAAAATTCCTGAGTCATCAGGCCTTAGGTACTTTGTCTGGGATTGCTTTTGGTTTTCCTTTGGCTGATGCATTGTGACTTTAAGGACTAATACTGTATTTATCTGAATTGTTATAGTTACAACAAAGTTTTATCCCAATTCTCTGATACACTAGTAAGTTATGGGGACATGGCTATAGGCACTTTATTATTATAAGTAATAGTGATATTACTGTAACAAACTGGAAACATCATAGTCTCCAAAAAAAGTTATAATAAATGTGTGCTTTTATGATTAACTCAGCCACTTAATCAAAATATATATCAAGAGACACTGAAATTATTCTATGAATAATCAATGAGATCTTACTGAAAAATGCCATAAAAACTTAGAGCTGTTGTTGACAACATTGTTTGCAAAGGCTATTTTGAAGATGCTGATCTCTCTGTTTGGAATATTCCTGATGTTTGCCTCTGCTTAGTCAGGTAATTTTAAATGAAGAGGGAACTGCAAAGCATACACCAGCTTCATCACAGAGTGGCCTCCTCACTGATGCCACAAGACACAGTGTTAGAAAATCTGAAGTTTGTTTGCTAAGAGATGCCCTTTATTAGAATCACATGCAGACTAAGTTTCATGCCTACTGTCAGAATCCTTTGCTTGAGTAACTACTGCAAACTTAGGTTTCACTGCACCAGAGAGATGCCACCAGGTGATAAGGGAAGTGAATAATACAGAAAAAGGATAATCTCCAATGGCATAGAATGGCTGCGCCACAGCTTGTGCAGTTTATGTAGGATGAAGAAGCATGCCTACTTACAATGCCACAAAAGAAATGCTACTACTGCAGGAAAAGTCTGAAACAATACAGATAAAATTGTTGTACACACAAAATCCCCAGTCACCCATCTGCACAGCCAGGTGAACACTCCGTAGAAATCAAGAAGAAGCAGGAAGAGACAATTTCCAGTCTAGGAACAACAATGTCCCTGAGGATGTGGGAAACTGAGATACTGGGTGGCCAGTGCCGTGTAAGGAATAGAAATACAGACAGGGCCTGAAGGCAGACACTTCCAGAGAAGATCTCTAACAAGCTCCAAGTTGCTCAGCATTTGAGCACTAGGGAAATCTGCACACTAAGTGTCACCTAACACCTGACAGCTAAGTGTCACGTACACTCCCATGTTCTTAAATCAATGCAGTCCCAGGGATCTTGACAAGCATTAGTAATGGGCTAGAAATGTCTGAAGATTATGAATTTCAGTAAAATGTTCCTGAGGCCACTGAAAGAATAGACAGTGAGCAGGAAACATTGCAGTTTCTGTCATGCTTGGAGTTTTGGGAAGTCACTGTGTGGGCAGCACAGTCACCACAAGCAAGGCGACCCCAGATCTCATTGTGGTATCACAGCTCTTGGCAGATGTGAATGTAGCAGTTTAGTCCTAGTGTAGATCAGACCGATGTGCACCTATGTGTGTGTGGCTAGCCCTACTGTTAACTCACAGATTATACAAGACCATAGCAGATGATATTTTTTTTTTATCATAGAAGGAAAATTAAAGTAAGTGAGAATTCGGGATCACAATACCTAACTGGAAGAGGCTGGAAGTATGTCCAGAATGTGAAATATTGAAATGCTGGACACAAGAAAGTCTTGAGGTCTCCCACATCTAACACTATTAATGTCAGAAGGATTCCTGCTGGACACAAAGGGACAGAGAGATTAAAAAAATCCTGAAACCAAAGGACACAAAGGGAATTCAGCAATGTCTAGGGAAGTCAACTGTTTTTCCAAAATTTTCTAAGTACATTAACTAGAAGCTTAAGAACCCTGAAGAAAATCAGCACTATATGAAACACTTCCCTCACATACATATGGGAAACCTTATGGATTTGCCACTAACCACCAACTTCAATAGTGGCTTAGCTGAATGACCAAAGAATACATTTATTACATCCACTGACAACTAGAAGCTGCAAAAAGTTGCAGGCACTTTGGCGCCATGAGAAAATTCAAAATAATCTGAACAAAATTGGCTGGGCAGCAGCTTTGCAGTGGAAGTTCTGGAGTTTGTGGGGGATGAGGACCTGAACAAAAATCTGTCAAACTGCAGGGAAAAAAGTGACTGTAATGAGACACACAAACATCTTTCCCATTTACGTGGTAGTGCTAAAAAAGTAGCTTCATGTGAAACATTGAATAAATTGTGGGCAATATGCTTCAAGAAATATGGACAATCAACAGGGCAGAGCAAAGCAAATAAATTATGATATGCCAGGAAACACAAAACATAAAGGAAAACTGGAAGGAGGAGACAGATGAAGGTAATAAAATTAAAACATAATAAAAAGCTGCTGCAAAGGGGAATATCATTAACTGATTTCCATGGCTGCTGGAAACAGAAAAGGAAATAGTGGGCTGAAACTGTTGCAAGAACGTCTTTCTTAGAGATTATGAAAAATTTTCTGCTAAGAAGAATGAAGCATTGGAACAGATTGTTTAGGGAGATTGCACAGTGTCTACCATGGGAGCGTTTAAAGAGCTGATCCAACAGACGTGCCAAAATTGGTTCAGGTACATCTGAAACTTGAGTCAAGGATGGACTACGTAACTTCTCGTGGACTCATTTAGTCCAGTTTATTTACTGCAGGTATTCATCTCTGCATCTAATATTTCATGATACAAAAAGGAAAAAGGGTCACAGCCTGCAGGAATACTTCTTTGCAAGAGTAAGAAAAAAATCATAAACACCGGCCCTGACACACAATAGCCCTGCATGATAGTTAAGGTGAAAAAAAAACAAACCACAATAAAAAAGACTTACTGGCTATGCTTTCTGTTTTAGCCTTCTTTTGAGTCATCTCTCAGAGAACAAGGTGAACATACTGCCTGATCATCAGCCATCAGAAAAATTCTTAAACTATTGCCAAGGCAATGAAGCAACACATAGGTTATAGAGATTCCAAGAAGCGGATCTGAGTATGACAGTGCTGCCAAAGCGGGTGACTGTCAGCATGCTCCAATACCTCTGCACGTAGGATGGGAAGCTTTGACAACCAAAGCAAATTTCAACCAGGATGATATGGTACAGACAGAGAAATACCTTGTGTTTCAGAGCTATCCAGACTGCATGAAGCAATTAGATGCTGGAGTCCCAGAGGATGGATAAAGTGCATATTGTATACAAAATTGCGTTTAAATAGGATTAGCCAAAAATCCTAGAAGATTTAAAAACTGATGTAATAACATGCATTTATGCTTCAACACCAGGCAAACACAAGGACATCTCTGCTAGCCAACTATCCAACTCTTCATTCACTTGTATGCATGAAACAGTTTAACAGATAAGAAGAGCACAGGAATCAACAACAAGGCACAGAACCTCATGAAATCCTAGCCTACCTGTGATAAAAAGTCAGGATAGGCCTGCTGTTTTTTAATGAGGGTAACTGTAGAGCTTTCAGTAAATTCCCATTGCTGAGAGGCAGGCTAGGAGGACATGCAGGCCTTTAGCATGGTGAGGAAATGGCAGAGGGATTTTGCAAAATTATTGTGCCTAGCAGGCCACATAAAAATGCAAATGTTTCAGTACTAAATGAGGACTTGAGCTACAAATGCCTCAAGCTGGACACTCTCAAAGGCATCAGAGGTCAAAGAAACCAATGGATAAAGATCTAACCAAGAGGGTGGCACTTCAGCTCAGCAGTACCACGCATTGCAAAACACTCCTCAGGGTCCAGCACAGAATAGAACTGATAGAATAAAGATTTGTGGTTTCTCTTCCCATAATACTTATTTCTTCTGCAGCCCAACAGAGAAAAGGCAGGCATGAAAAGGAACATCAAACTAGGCATGTAATTATAAGTAAGGAGCCTAGAGGCCTTTGGGCACAAATTCACAGTTCTTGCTATCAATCACAAAAGACAGAGGCAAAAGTACCATCTTCAGTAAATTATAGGTCATAGGAAGTAGGCCAGAGAGGATCTTAAACAATCATAAAGTAGTTGCAAAACACCAGACGAAAAGTGCCAGGACTCAAAGACAGCCTCAGCAATCTTCCCAGCAGAAGACTTTAAAAAATAAGATAAGACAAAGGAATAAGAAGGAAAGGACAAACAAAGGACTACATAGTCAAATTAAGACCTCTATACTAACAGCACCGACACAAGCAAGGAATGGGAAACCAGGCTGACCACAAGCTGGTGGGCTGCAACGGTCTGGCAGGAAAAGCCTTGGCACTATGGGCAGACACGTGGTACTTAGCAGCTGGTCTTAACTAGACATTAGCACAAAGGACAAAAGAGCATGAATTGCTATAAAGACACACCTAGAAGCTGCTCAGAACATGGAGAGAAAAACCCAGGTTTGGAGAAAGCATCACAGAACCCATTCTGCATGCCAAAACTCTAGTGATGATTATGGCACTTCTGTAAGCAAATCTTCTGGGAAAGATGGACTCTGGCCACATTAACACTAAATATGGATACATGGAAGACCAAGATTACAACTTGATAATTACTAAAACCTAGGTCCTTCATGAAGTTCAAAAGAAAATTAGGTTCATAAAATATTAATATGAGTATAGTTTCTAATATTCCAGTTTGCAGGTGGAGTTCATAGAATCACAGAATGGTTTGGACTAGAAGGGACCTTTAAAGGTCATCTACTCCATCCTCACTGCAATAAGCAGGGACATCTTCAAATAGATCAGGTTGCTAAGAGCCCCATCCAACTTGGCCTTGAGTGTTTCCAGCGATGGGGTACCTACCACCTCTCTGTGCAACCCGTGCCAATATTTCACAACCCTCATCATAAAAAACGTCTTCCTTCTATCTAGTCTGAATCTACCCTCTTTTAGTTTAAAACCATTACCCTTTGTCCTATCACTACAGGCTCTGCTAAAGTTTGTTCCCATCTTTCTTATAAGCCCCCTTTAAGGCAATGAGGTCTCCCTGGAGCCTTCTCTTCTCCAGGCTGAATAACCCCAACTCTCTCAGCCTTTCCTCAAAGGACAGGTATTCCAGGCCTCTGATCATTCTTGTGGTCCTCCTCTGAACTCACTCCAACAGGTCCATGTCCTTCCTGTGCTGAGGACTCCAGAGCAGGACACAGTACTCCAGGTAGGGTCTCATAAGAGCAGAGTATGGCAGAATCACCTCTCTCACCCTGCTGGCCGCACTTCTCATGATGCAGCCCAGGATACAGTTGGCTTTCTGGGCTGCAAGCATCCATTGCTGGTTCATGTCCAGCTTTTCATCCACCAGTACCCCCAAGTCCTTCTCAGCAGAGCTGCTTTCAATCCCTTGATCCCCCAGCTGGTATTGATACCACAGGTTGCACCAGCCCAGGTGCAGGACCTTGCACTTGGCATTGTTAAAACTTCATGAGGTTAAACACCGGCTTACTTCTCTAGCCTGTCCTGGTCCCTCTGGATGCCATCCTGTCCCTCAGGCATGACAACTGCACTGCTCAGCTTGATGTCATCTGCAGACCTGCTGAGGGTACACTCGACCCCACTGTTTATATTAATTGATGAAGACATTAAACAATACCGATCCCAGTATGGATCCCTGAGGGACATCACTTGTCACCGGTCTCCATCCAGACACTGAGCTGTTGACTACCACCCTCCAAGTGCAACCATCTAACCAATTCCTGATCCACCAGTCTATCCATAAAATCCATCTCTCTCCAACTTACAGAGTAGGGTGTTGTGGGGGACCATGTCAAAGGCCTTGCATAAGTCCAGATAGATGACATCTGTAGCTCTTCCCTTGTCCACTGAAGTAGTCACTCCATCGCAGAAGGCCACTAGGTAGGTCAGACAGGACTTGCCCTTGCTGAAGCCACACTGGCTGTTTTGAATCACCTCCCTGTTCTCCATGTGCCTTAGCCTAGCTTCCAGAAGGATCTGTTCTATGGTCTTCCCAGGTGCAGAGGTGAGGTTGACAGGTCGGTAGTTCCCAGGATACTCCTTTCTACCCTTTGTGAAAATGGGTGCAACATTGCCCTTTTTCAAGTATTCCGTGACTTCACCCGACTGCCATGACTTTTCAAATGTCATGGAGAGTTGCTTGGCAACTCCATCAGCAAGTTCCTTCAGGACTCTGGGATGCATCTCGTCAGATCCCATAGACTTAGGCACATTCAGGTTCCTCAGTGAGTCTCAACATGATCTTCTCTTACAGTGGGAGGAATCTTGCTTCCCCAGTCCCTATCTAGAGGTCCATCCACTTGAAGAGACTGTCAGTGAAGACTCAGGCGAAAGAGTTGAGTACCTCAGCCTCCCCACACATTCTTACCAGTTTGCCAGTCTTGCTCACAATGGAGGTACACTCTCTTTGACCACCTTTTTCTGGCTCACATGCCTACAGAAGTCCTCATTAATATTCTTTGCATTCCTTGCCACATTAAACTCCAGCCACACCTTGGCCTTCCTGACCCCATCCCTACACAACCGGGCAGCATCCCCATAGTCTTCCCAGGATACCTGCCTGTGTGTTTCCTCCTCGCCCTTTAGTTTCATCTTTCATACCAAACACTTAGTCATGTTAACACTTTTAATATTAAGATTTTTTTCCCTAGACAATTCAAAGGGTTGAGTCAGAGTTTGCTGTTCCAAGTATGGTCAAGCAGACTGTTCACATCTCCTTCCTGATTGGATTAACTCTTACTGCTGAGCTGTTCAAGATTAAAAAGTGCTTTTAAAGATGCATAAACATTTGCCTCGTTGGTGAGCATGTCTGGAAATCCAGTGAAAGGACTATGGCAAACAAACCAAGTCAAGAGTTAAAGTAAAAGTAGAATTTAAGTTAGTTTTAAATCTTTTTAATACACATCTGCACAGGCACTGTTTTAAATTGTAGGCGGCTAAACAGTCATCCAAGACAATTAATCACTGTAAGTAACAATGACAAACTTAGAGAAATTCTAACGGAACTTTTGCAGGGTTCACTTATGGAACTCATTCTTCTAAGAATTAGGAAACAAGATCTAGCAGATATATGCATAAAAAACATATAAGGAGAAGCTCCTCTCAAGCTCAGAGAACAGCTGCAGCATTTTTCCTCATCTGCCTTTCCCTGCAGCTCTGCCCTCTAAGCCACACTGCCTCAGTGAACAACTAACCATAGAAATGATAAACTGTTAATATTCATGCTGAAACCAAGGACATGTTAATATTTTAAAAATCTTATTCAATATTTTATAGAAAGTTTTTTGAAAATACTTTATTTTGTAATCCATTATTTGGATGAAAAAAGGACAAAAAGTAGCCTTAAATGAAACAATGCCATTTCATGTTTATTTGCTGAGTGGGACATCACATAGGGAGGTCTTTAGCAGGTCTTGTTAACAATGGCTGCTCTTCACCTGGTGGTACTTTTTCTCTCCCACTTACTGTCCACCTAGGTAGTAAGTCCTTCATTCTATATATTACAGCTGCAATTGTAAACCAAGCATTGATTTACTATTCTATACAAGTACATAATAAGATATTTTTACAAGGGACAAAGACAAGCTGTCCATTATTTTGTGAGCTTCTACTGTTATCAAAAGCTATACTAAACGAAAGCTGTAGAAATATTTTATTGTGGGAATGGTATGCCAATGCTCATGACACCTTTTGGAGTCAGGTTTACTTTTCCCTAAAGTATAAAAATGATAATTGAAAAAGAAAGATAAGCTTAGAAAAGGATATTATACAATGAAATAGTGTGGCAGAACAATGCTTTAAAAAAAAAAATAATCTAAGCTCTGCTGACTATCAGGACCACACGCTTGAGGTTAGGGAGATGATTAAGTGCTTTGCTAAATATAGCCTTAAAATATGCCTTCAGAATCTATTCATAATTAAGAAAGCTTGATTGTTTATGAAGTCTGTTACTCTCTACTCTTAGTGGAAATGTAGAGTGCTTGCTGCATTGTATACTATTATAATCACAATACTTAGCATATTGTATATTATATTAATCAAAATATAAATGCCTACAACTAACCCAGGTTCCTTTCTCCTCCTCTAAAGGACATTAGTTTTAAATCTGTTCTTTACTTTCTGACATTCAGAATTGCAATTTTGTGTTAAACAATGGAGCTTTTCAATATTTCAGAAACTACTTTATATAGGATAGTATCAGTCTTCAGAGAGTGTGAGGCATGATATACATAATTCAGGCACAGACCAAAGTCAAGAGATACAAAGACCTGGTAATAAATACACAGCTCTGTCTATCCTAACACTTATCAATACAAATTAATAGGGATATTGAACAAAATTATGTATCAACTAGGCAATAAACATGTTATTTTTATTAAAACAAAATATATAATTGTTCATTCCAATTTCACATTGTTGAAAAATAAAAGCTCTATACATACTTAAAAGGACCGTTATTCAAATAAGGATAAACAATAGAAAGTATGTTTTCTACAATTCACACAGAAGTGTGAACTAAACTGGAACTTGTCTGAACACACAAATGTACTAAATTGGTTTATTCCACATTAATCTAAATAAAAGTGTAAACTTTGTTATACTTGTAATGAAGGGGATAATTTGTTAGATCTGAACTAGAAAAATAAAAAGGACTCTGAGAAACTGTATTATTTTATTCATATACTTAAAATAATTGAACATTGTCATGACAGAGCATTTGTAAAGTTGACATTAATTAAAAAAACATTTGGCAATACAACGAATTTACTAGAGTTCTATTTATAAAGAAATATTTTTTATTTAAATCACAAATAACTAACTGACATAGAGAGACATTATTTGCACAATACAATTCACTCTTTATAAAATTCAGATGTGGGATTACAATCCAGTGTAATATGGTAATCCCCTTTTCCACTGCAGCAAGTTTTATGAACTGAAGTAATTTTTACTTTCAAATGCACAAAATAAAGAAAGAAATGCTGCATTTTGTTTCAAATGCTCTGAAACTATTTTTTTTTTCAAATTTTACGTTTCTTCCACTCTGGCTTGTCTGTTTCATCATCTTCTTGTTCCACTTCTGCAAAAACGGTTTTTGGCTGTGTTCTAGAAAACATTAAAAATATTAAAATTATGGTCAGACTACAATTCTTTATCAGAAACTATTAGACATGCACTAGGCACAAGTGACATCCTTTCTATATTTACAAAAAGAGCATCCTAGACTTCCCGTTTTTCATTTTCAACATAAACCTATCAACTAACCTTCTAAAAACTGAAGAAACTTGCAGCTCTCGTGCAAAGAGTAAGCATAACAAACACACATCTTTCGCAAGTATTATTTCCTCATCAGCTTGCAATCATTGCCTACAATTCATTCCATGAATAAAATTAAGATAGAATGTAGGAACAATTAATTATGATACAATGCTAGAAAAATGGAGCCACAGGTCTTCTCATTCCATTATTTTAAAAAAGAATCCTCCATTTTAATACACTGTAGTACTACAGCAGCCAGTAAGTGAAAACAGAACAGCTAAGCCAGCTTTCTGGCTTAGCCCATGCATGTAAAAAACAGCTTCTCCTCCAGAGACTTTATCCAGCACTACCGTAACATAAAAAAACTAATGATCTTCATATGAGAACACAGTGTATCCTACAGTCAAGCTTGATGGTATCTATTTCTCCACTGTTTACTTGTCTTTTAAATAACACTTAAACCTTATAAAAATAATTATTGATTACTTTTTAAACGGACACAGTATCAAGTAGCATTTCAATAAACTATTTGGACATTCAGTTCTCCTGTTTTACACTTTAATCACAGCACGGTCCCCTTTTCCAACCTAATTCCCAGTACAATCACTGTGGAGCTGTGCTCAACTTCTCATTACAAAAGACATGACAAAGTATAAAACGCAGCCAAGGCAGTCATCATCTCATTAATGTATTAACTAATGTTTTTACAGCAGTCTAAGAATATGAAGCACTATTATTATAACAACTGTTATTTGGCAGACTCTCCAAAATGCATAAACCTTAATAAAATTGTGTCCGCTTTAACACAATGGGCACAATTCAATGTTGCCACTGACTTTGAAGAGTAATAGCAAGCCATCAGCTATTACACAGCAGGGTTCTCCACTTGTTAAATATGTGGCACAAGATAGATCTAAAGTCACCAAAACTAGTCAAAGACAATTTCCTTTATATACAGAATCTTTCTACTGGTCTGCCCTTCTCCTCCATCCTCCAAACTGGCCATGGAAGAAAAGAGTGTACTAAGATGTTACAGAGATGGTCCTACTGCAGGACTCTACTGCCACTTGGTCCACAGGTGCAGGAGGTATGTCTCATTATCCCTAAGTAGACCTTGTAGCCAGATGAGGACCTATACTACAGGAAGTTAGATGAGTCATTCCATTCCCCATGGAAAGCAGAACTATGTTGTTGTTTTTTTTAATTTCCAATTTTAAAATGTCATAAGAAAATAGTTACATAAACTCTGAAGGAGTACAGAATCACCGAAGGAGGATTTTAATAGTAATAATAATAATAATAATAAAAATCAACATTCAATCCAAAAGAGACACCAGGGAAGAAGGCTTTACTGGATGAAATACTGGATTTTGTTAGTGCTGAAGAGGTGGAACATATGAAATATTCCCTTTTTTAAAAACCTATTGATAGAAGTTTACTCAGCCCACTTTAACAGTGTAGCTTCCTTTTATCACAATAGATGAAAGGTATCTAAGTGCCATATAGGATCACATCAAGTCAGCACTGAGATGCTGTTAGTAAACTGCAACTAAGTAAGTATAAACCTATAATTTCTGACCACAGTATCTGCAACTGTTGTAACTTTGGTTAGAAACTTCCAACCAAGAAAAATCGCTTCATTTGTAAAACTAGCAGCAGAACCTACATATTTTCCAGGATAGAAGTGGAACAGTGAAAAGTTTGAGACTTCAGCTAACATGAAGTATGCTACTCTGAGTCCAGTAAAACAGGCAGTGGGGTAGGGGGAGAGAAAAAAAAAAGAAACTACCATAACTCAGCAGTAACCAGCTAAGGAAAAAACACACAGAGGAAATCAACTCTGCTTGCTATCTTGTTTTTTAAAATTTGCATGAAATGCCTGTAGTCTCAGCCCAGCTGAAATGTAAACTGTTCCACCTCCACAAGCTACACAGCAGTAACTGGGGCACCTAGGGTGATTCATATGCATTCATGAAGCTATAAGCATAGAAAACACTTTTGTGTTACAGCATTATCAGCAATGATCATTTAATTTAAACACAAATTGTTCTGCTTAGTAACTGCACTAGAAATTGCTAGTGTATTAGGAGTTCGCTGCATGATTAATATTTATATAAATTTTATCAAAACAGGTTTACTACTTCAAAATATTTTTATTTCTGAAGGCTAAATAATACATGTGGAAAGCTGTGTTATTTTGTTCGCTGTCTACTTAATCAGTTCTATTTATCATTGACTTTGGGGGCTGATTTCAGTTTTTTAGGGATCTGTTTGGCAGATCCCATGCGAGACTGCCATGAAGGGAAAAGGGTCCTAGGAGAGTTGGTTGACCTTTGAGGACAACCTCCTCAAAACACATTTCATCCCACATGCAGAAAGTGAAGTTTGGCAGAGGCTCACTGGAGGTACACAAACCAATGAGACCAGGTGGGATGGATCCATAGGTACTGAGGGAGTTTGCCAATGTCATTTCAAGGGCAGTCTATCATCTTTGAGAGGTCATGGTGATCATGGGAGGTTCTTGATGACTAGAAAAGGCAAACATCATCATCTTTATGAAGGGCAAAAGGAGAATTTGGCGAATTACAGGATGGTCTACCTAATCTCAGCCCCCAGCACAGCTATAGAACAAATCACCATGGAATGCATTTCCAGGCACATGAAGGACAAGAAGGTGATAGAGAACAGCCAGCATGGATTTAGCAAGGGCATACTATGCCTGCCAACCTGACTGCTGGAACAGGCCGAGAGTTGTTGTGCAATCTCCATCCTTGAGAATATTTAAACTTGTCTGGGCAAGTCTCTGAACAATGTGAATATAATTGGACCTGATCTAAATGAATGTACTTTAGCATGAGGTTGGACTAGATGACCTCTAAAGGTCCCTTCCTACCTAAATTATTCTATGATCCTGTGTTTCCACATGACTGTCAGCTGCATCTCATATACTGAAAAATGTATCCCTATTGTGGGTTACATTAACAGGCTGCAAACAAAAACGGGAAAACTAACATGATTTACTCATACTGCATGCTTCTCTTTATTTCAGTGGTTTACAACATATTCAGATATGCCAGCTCCTGGGCTGGTTTTCTTAGTTACCTGTCAGGGATTCAATAAAAGTAGCTCATTGACATCTGAGTTTCATATGCTAGTAGCTAAAAAAGTACTGCTACAGCTGGAGATGACAATTGCCTATCACAGCATGTGACTCATGTTGCAGTAATTTTTGAAATTTGTGTTTATATTGCACTGAAACAAAAAAAAAAACAACCTACTTTCAAACATGTTTGGAAACCAGAATAATGTCATAAAGGCTACTTCCAGAATGAAAAGTTCAGGTTTTCAGCAGCAGGCCCCTTTGCATTCCTTACCCCACCAATCAGTCTGACTCTTCTCTGAATCTCAGAGGCTTTCCTCTCAAAATTACCAATTTCCAAAAAGGATTTAGCTTAAATATAGCAACATGTGTCAACAAAATCACTGTTACAAAACATTCTGTTCAGTCCTGCTTCTTCAACTAAAGATGCATGAGCCACTATATGACTAACATTTCACACTGGTACTGCCATTGAGAAAAAGCTCAGTGAATGCAGCACATCCACAGGCTGTTGCTTCAAGGCATTTCCTTGTGTCTGTGCCAAGTAGCAATGACAAAGACAGCAAAATAAGGGCAATTTCACTGAACTGAGAGGTATTTTCTAAGAACTTTTGTCTGTCTTGGTAGGGAGGGAAATTTCACCCTCACCTTCCCTATGGTACAGAAGACAGCTACATCTGGGCCTGATTAGGCACTCAGCTACAATGCTTCATAATTCCTGCTGATCCTTCAGAGGGACATCTGAAGTCATTATAGTATCTCTGTACAGCTGTGTTAAAACAAACAGCTCACAAAGAATGCAATTTTCAAACATTTACAACTGATGCATCAAGTTCCTTTCCTGTAGTTCTTTCCTTGAAATCTTCAATCTGTCCTTCCTTTCCTTTCACTCCACTGACATGTCTCTTGCTAAAGTCTCTAGCGAGCTTTTTCCTGAAAAATCTGAAGATCTTTTCTTTATCCTAATTCATTATGACTTTTCTGCTGTGTTGATCACATCTTTTTTGACACTTTATTCAGACTGGGCTTCTGTGTCATGTCATCTCCTGATTCAGCATATACTACTTATCATTCCCCAGTACCCTTTTCAGCAGCATCTGTTTTTAGACCCGTCCTTTTGCCTCTTACATACTTCCCCCTCCTTTCTGGCTCAAATTATAGAAGAAACAGAAAGGTCAGGGTAATGATAACAAGCTTGAAAAGATTTTCAAGTGATAAATAATGCAAATCACCACTTGGTTTCCAGAATAGATTAGGCATCTTTAACTACAACAAAAAGAAGGATTTTCACATACAATACATAAACTAACAGCAGAAGTCATGTTGCAATTATTTCTTGCAGGAATTATTGAAGTGAAAATATAGTTTAAAAAGCACGAAATCAGTTATCTGATTTAGAATGACCTAATCATTATTAATCAGAACCAGAAGAACTCTAACCCAGTCATCACAGAGTTGTGAAAACACTGATCGACCAGAAAAAGTGAATTTCTTAGTCCTCTCAGTATAAAATTATTTAATAACTATCACTGAAGAAAATTACGTAACTGTGGTTTCCTTAGACATTTTCTTAAGAAGGAAAATGAAAAACTGTAAGTGAATAACCACCTGTTAGACAAGGCAAAAACAAAAGCCTTGTCAAACGAGATATATCAACTGGATACTTTCATATATATTTGATTGAAAATTTACTACAAGAATTGTGGAAAAACTGATAGCAGAGGAATAAAGTAGTAAAAAGAATAAACATTATTTTTAAAAATAAAACATGCTAGATGCATGTTTTTTCGGCCTCAAAATGTTATGTAATTTTAAGTATGTGTCAAAATACACCTTTCCTAACTCTATAGTATATCTTCTGCTATAGCAAAAGCAGTCAGTTTCCCAAGGCTTGTATACTGCTCCTTATTATGAACTCTTGATTTTAACACAGCCACTGGTAACACTCTTAAAATCCAGTATTAAGTGATAATTTATACCAATTACTTGTACTTTGCCTATTTTATTAAACATGTATCCATTAGAACATCCGTAAGATGCTTTATACACAGAGTAAACATACATGCCCTGTTAAGTCAGATGTGGGATGTAATTCACACAGCTTTCTATATTATCTGTGTGTGCAGGCAAGCAGCTAACAAGACCTATAACTGCCATTGGTCTTCAGCTGTTAATGTAGACCTCCACCACTGAAAATTAAGAACATAACACAATTATAAAGAAAGTTTTTGCATTTCAGTGTCTTAGACAATAATAATAACAACTACTACTATTATTATTATAGTAATAATAATTTTTAAATGCTCTTTGCATAGAATACATCTTAAAGTCAAGCTTTTAAAGCGAGGATAACGGCAGTTTCACTGCCATGAGATTTATCAGCTGACAAAAATATCAAGGCAGCATGCTGTTGGCTGCAGGCCAATTCCCCCACATACATATCACCGTCTGGTGTGTAAGTTAATAGCAGTCTGGACTTGCATCCTCCCCACTTCTCAGCCAGCTCTCTTCTTCCCCTGCAGCTACATCTTCAACAAGAAACCATAATGAGATCTGCCCACCTGACACAGTAAGACTTCTGTAATACAGCTACGTTTTAAAACTTTCATGTTTACTGTATTGCAGGTGTCAGGGATTAAACTTACTATAAAATCAATGAAGTTATTGAGCCAAAAAATATACTGAGGTATGTATCTACCTGATGAAATGTGTGATCATACCTACTTCTGAAAATGGATAGTTGTGAATCTCAAATAAAACCATTTGAGATGTGCCTACACATTCGAAGTAAATTTTATCTTTACCAAACATGCACTTTCAAATAACTAAAAATCAGTATTTATCATACTTATTACAACTACTGTTACAGAATCCAGCTTTCAAATATTCCTTCTTTGGTACCAAGGGTGATACTGTATAATGCATTGATTTAATGTACAACATCAAATGCCACACTCATTACCTACCCAGCCAAATCCAGGCTGGGACACTGACATTCTCCAGCTGCTTTGGAACGGCAATTCAGTAATCTCTGTGAACACGTGAGTCAAGTCAGAAAACAAATGTCACCACTAGAAACAGCTATGATTCGTAATACGTTCTGAGTTTCTGGAAAGATGTGGTGATTGTTTCACTAAAGAGCTAAACACTAATAAAGAAAGTACAGTCAGTAACGTACTAACGAACATACAGCCTATGAGATAAAACACTGGGCTCTAAGCAAGAAAAAATTGTTTCCTATTGGCAGACTGTTCTGTGAAGACTATTTTGCCTCTTCAGCATCTTTTCCTTACGCATTTTGAAAATAGTACTTACACTGATAGAATGATAGATCAGTTTGTGTAACAAAAACATCCATGATAAAAACAAAAAGTGAAAATTGTAGTATTATAGCGGTATTTTCTGTTCATTACTATGAAATGCATTTATTTAGTATTTATTTTAGTCCTATTGTGAATGTATTTATTTAACAACTTGAATTGTATTTGTTTTCAGAAAAAAAAATCTTTGGTAGAAAGCACTCCAGGAGCATATTGCACAATTTTCATCATAGCGCATACACACAAATATCACACTCATACATCCAGTTTAAACTGAGTATGTTACTATCAATGGGATTACCAAGATTTTACTAGCATAATCTTGAACACTCATTTATGTTTAATTTTTGATAGATTTATTGATGCAACTTCTGATATTTCTATGCTTTTAACATCTAGTTAATTCAAGCAGGAACTCAGGTCTTTATGTGGGAAAAATTCAAATAAAAACCTATGACATTTAGGAAATCACGTAAAATATGCTGTCATAACACCCAGTAAATATTTTGAAGGTTTAAGCTAAGAATCAGTCGGAAATAGAGGGCATATTGGAAAACTTTTCATCCCAGTCTATCAAAGAGACACTGAAATTTCAGATACTGATTTGGAGAAGACTCTAAGTTCTAATCAACTTGGAAAGCTTTAAAATAATTTTCTAGCACTGATAGGTATATTTTAAAAATGAAAATGTTGAATTTCAACAATTTAACCTCCCGGAAACATCTTCATAGAAGAGTATGACATATTCTTAGTTTACATATCTGTGGCAGAAATCCATAAAAGGCAAAGTATACCATTAAAGATGTGTGTTGTCTATCTTTACCAAACTCCTACCGGCCTCCAGAAATATTACTTGTATTTTTAATTGTTTCCTTACTTAGCATATGCTGGAGCAACCCAGTATGGATTCTCCTCCGCTTCCTTTGCGTGACGTAGGATAGCCTCTCGAGGGTTGCTATCATCTGTCTTATCCAGTGCAATATTCTTGACTATATACGATGACAAGGTGCCTCCATGAGTTCCAACACGCCCACCGCGACCTGTAACAAAAAAGAAAAAGAAAAAACTTATTTTGGAGGAAAATATTTAAGAAATATACAGAGAAATGTTGTATTGTGTCTGTAACAGTGACCTGATATGAAGAAGTTAAATAATACTATAGGAAGAGTCTAATTCAGAGCTGTATTTTTGTGTTTTACTGATATATAACTTAAAGTAAGTCATTGTGACTATTAACTTATTCCAGGTAAGCACTCCAATTAAAGACCAATGTCTCACACTGCTAGACACTGCCCATGCATCTATAGTAGAGCCACCACCCAAAAAAGTTTGAATGTAAATTTGGACGAGTATAGAACCCAAGCATGGTGGTCCCTTTGGCATACAACAGTTTGAAATGACTATGCCTGGATTACCTGGTCCTGCTACGGGAGGTTCAGGCTTGTGAGACTTCATGGGGTCCAGCCTATCCTTCTCCAGTTGTTTCCTGGTGCTTCGCTGCCGTGGTTCACGGAACATCGGAAGTGCATGGGCTGAAGAGTCACAGTTTGGACAAAAAGAAATGTTAGCATTTTATTTTATTTTATTTTATTTTATTTTATTTTTTTTTATTTTATTTTATTGAGGTTTTAATTAGAAAGACAAAGCCTGAGATTCTTTCTTGCAATGGAAAAGGTGGCAGAAGCAACCAGCCTCCCAGTTGATCTGTATCCAAGCAGAGGTTTACTGAGGTGTGTTTTAGAGGGCTTCTTTCTGCTGAATTTTTCAAAGATGAAAGCAGCCAGATTTCCCTGGTTCCTTCAGGCAGAAGCCTTTCATCTGAACACTGTTTGCACAGTTTATACATATTTAATTTATTTCTCTGTCATTGAGTTCTCAACATTAGCATTGCGACCAGTTGGTCCTCTTTTCTGAATTTTCCATATTTCTATAGCTTTCTAGTACTCTAAGAGCAAGAGAAAACACTAAATGCATTCTTAGATCTGAAACATAGAAAGGTGGAATCCCATCAATAATCCAAAAGACAATGTTTCTGCATATGAAGTCACAATCATGGGGGTGTTTTTTATTATTAGATTAACCAAGGTTGGAAAAACCTGTAACTGAGACCATTTGGCCAAACTATCAGGATTTAAATCTTCTGTTTCCTCATATACATGCTACAATATCTTCAATCACAGTAATAGTTTTGGTCTGCTCAGATAAGTGATACAGTTGTCAGCAACAATAAAAAATCATGTTAAGGGACATTACTTTCTTGTGGTGAGGTTTAGCTCTCACATTCAGGTTTGCTGATTGCTGATGCTTCCCAAAATGTGGGAAATTGTGTTGGGGTCAAAAGACCCAACAAAGACAAAAAACATCCAATCAAATCTTAAATTTATGGCCACTAGCTCTATATTTAATAAAAAACATAAGGCAGCATCTAGGGACTTATCAGTTTCTGGAAGCCTTCTCAATTTATTAGTCTGAGTTAAGTCACAGCCATGTGACACAGCAGTAGATCTTTGGAAATAAATGTTTAGGTTTTATTTTTGTAGATTTCATGAAGTATGAAATGCCTGGGACAATCTGCTGGCAAGCACTGAACTTGATCAATTTACATAGACAATCTGAGGTGACTAATGCACAGATCCAAGCTTCTGCCATTTGTGGTGTCAAGACTGCTTATGGAAAATCCAAACTGCTTATTCTTGTTTTTAAAAGTAACACCTAACCCCTCAAAACAACATTCCTGCATTTTAAACAGCCATTACAGGCAATCCTGAAATTAAAGAGCAGCTTTATATGCACTGATTTATACGGAATTACCCTTATTTAGTTTCAAAATTATGTGGAAGAAACAGTTAAACAGCAAAAACTCAGTGATAAAATTCTGAAACTGCATAAGTGGGACCTACATCTTTGAATGGCATTTACAAAATGCTATCAAATACACAAGTTTCATTGAACCTTAAGCAGAAAGTTTTTTAAAAATCACAAAAGCTCATTATAGTATAAACACTAATGACAGTGCGCATGAAGTATTTCGATAATAGATGATGTGCTGATATAGCCAAGGCTGTGTAAGGATGGACTGAGAAAAGCACCCAAAGGAGATAAATATCCCTGATCTTTGCCAACTGCTACTTTACCCACTCTACCAACAACTGGAGCTGGACATCAGCAGCAGTGAGGTAAGTAGGAGACAGCTGTGACTAGAAAGTATCTGAGATGGGAACCCAGAACCAAAGTTTCTTGATATGGGCCTGGTTACCAAGACTGCCAATTTCCTTATTCTAAACTTCGCGTTTATTAGGCTGCCAAACAACTACTTTGTCCTAGCAAAATGGTTTTAGCTATTTCTAAGGCTAAGACTACTGGAAAAAAAGAGCTGAATCCAAACAACATAGAACTGGAAGAGGATGAAGAAAAGAAGGACTGCACAACTGTGTGACTGCTCTCATTTCACATGAGGAAACACTACATAGGGTGGTGCTAATGGAAAGGGCCAAAATCTCTCAGTTGATCCCTTGATTGTATCCTTTGAGAAAGGACAGATTGCTAAACATTTTATAGTAACAATGATAACTATTTCTTGTGCATCAGTGAGCCTTAATATGAACGTGAGGTCTTATGCAAGTATAACCCTGAGGCTAGACAGATATTTAAGCTATTTAAAACCCCATATAACTCTGGCAAGTTCTAAATTTTGAAAAATTACTTGGAATTTGTTCAAGACCTATTTCTAATGTCTCTGATTTTGCCACTGGTACTGTTAATGTTCCCATGTGGCAAAACACTTCCTAAATCCATCTACACTCACCAATGTAGTTATGCAAAACTGAAGATTTAAGAAAGCTCCAAAGTTTTGGGAGGGTTTTTGTTTTGTTTTTAAGGCAGTTTGTCTGTTCAGGCTTTCAGGTGCATCAGAATCTAGAAATCAACCAATATTAACAACTTCACAGAGAATACAGAACATATACCTTTCTGGTTGTGCAAGGCTAAGAAAATACGTATGAGTACTGACATCTCACATCAGTGATCAATACTTATTGAAGGACTGCAACTATTAAGAGGGGGAAACAAAGCTAAATGACCTGAAATTATTTTAAAACCTGCGAAAGAGCTAGGGATTCTGTTATAGATAATACATTTAAATTCCTCACGTGTTATAATGTAGTCCTGTGTAAGAGTCTCTGCTTGTCTCTCTTTTCGTTTTGTTTTGACCACGCATAATTTTGCTCCCCTAGGAGAAAACATACAGCAGTTCAGTTGGTCTGTTTATACAAAAAGATACCATTTTTTATTCAAGACATAGTCTCAACAACATTTTATGGCACTTCAAGTACTGATAAATATGTGAATCTTTGCCTGTCCATGCACATGTGAAGGGGGGTAGAGAGATTAGTGTCGAGCAGTTTATATGACATGAGGAAATAAGGGTGGAAGATTAATTTCACACTTAATTTGTCCACAATACTTCTAGTGTGCACATTGAACGTGCTCCTCTCTGAACATGCACAAAGATTTGCTCCTAGTACTCGTCCTAAGCAGCAGAGGTGGCAATTATCTAACCAGAGGCATTCAAAACACAGCAGCAGAAAAGGCTGCATAAGCCTGGCTGCAGCAAGACTGATTCAAATTGGTGGTATTTTCCTCCTCAGTGTAAGTATAAGGAAATAAACTGGGCACAAAATTGAGCTAAGGCTCTTGTGATATATGCCTAGGAGACTCAGGCTGCCCTCTGGAGAGGAGTCCAAACAATCACAGAATGACCATCATCATCAAACATCAACGATGACCAACTCTCCTATTCTCTAAATTGACAAAGACCAGGAAAACAAAACTTATTTCTGATCATCTTGTAAACCAGTTTACATTTCACATCCAAGTGCCCAAGTCACAGTAAGTACCCAGAAACTGTGAACTGTAACACAGTATGGTTTTGGAGGCCAGTCAAGCAAAGTTCTCTTCTTGTCATTTCAGGCTGACAAATCACCTTCTAATGAATCACTACTACTTTTCCATTAGATGTACAGTCAAAATCTACACGTGATAGGTAGAGGTGAGGGAGAAGACTAGCAGGAAGATGGGAATGTGCTTCCTTGGTTTGTCCCCTCTCAAACTGAGCCTTCCAGTATTACTTCACAGACACTGAAGTTAAAGCTGATGCTTCTGAACAAGATTTTTACTTAAAAAAACCCCAACCCAAACAACTAAACCCAGCAAAATTATGACTAACTGCAATAAATATCCTTTCAATAACACCGCATCAGCCACCTTCAACAGATCAGATGAACAGTTGTTTATTCTTACTGCAGATTTCGTGCAACTAAAAAATGAAAGTCTTTGTAAATCCAGGTAGAATAGCCAGCATACTGCACCATGAAAAGCCCAGAGGAGAACGTTCTACTTTTCAGTAAAAAAATGGTTTGTTTGGGTTTTTTCTACTGCTATAAAATAAGTAAAATTCTGCAAAATAAATTTTATTATGTCTGTTTTTCTCATTTCTTAGTATAATTATAGAACCACAGAATCAGGCTAAACTTGAGAAAAAAAGAAGTCTTCAATCATTAATCATGTACATACCTCTGACTTTTGACAGGATCATAGTATACTTTGGCCAAACCATTTCCTGTACCAACCATGATCTGGTTCAGTTTGGGATGCCAAAGGCAACGCACAACACTCTGAAATAAAACAATATATTGATACTTGGTCATTCACCTAGATCTTAGAATCTATATTCATATTGTCAGATAGCAGATCAAAGTTACACTATAGCAGGAACAAGCTTGAATGCATAAATGAACATATGAATACGTGAATGAATGAAAGTTCCTTTCCAGAACAGAATACAACGTAACAGGAGTAACAACACATGGACGCAGGCATAGAAGGAAATACAAATTCGTGGCAGTGTGCTAACCAGTGGTTTCCACAAGCTCAAGGGTCTTTCTGGGTAAAACGGAAATAGAAAGTTAAAGGGGAATTCAAAGGAGAACAATGAAGTGCTTCATATACAGTAAAGCAGGCCTTCATCAGTTTTGCTCTTTTCTTTTAAATTCTTAATTCTTCCAGCCTGTTTTTTACTTTATCGGTTCTTCCTTTCTTCTCATACAGTGCTGACATTTCATTTGCGGACTGCAGAAACAGGAGACTAGCTGATTTTCACTCTTGGCTCTTTCTTCCCCCACAACACCCAGAACTTGGTATTTGAAGCCAATGTCTCACAGCTCTGTCACCCTTCTGGTCAGCAGAGAAACGCATTTTCAGACATTAAGAGTATTGTTCTTTTACACACACCGCATGAATCTCTGTGTCTATGAATCTTCATGTGATTACTGTATTCAGCTTGATTCAGCAGCCCAGCACAGAAACTGTAAAACTCAAGCCTATGACTCGAGAGAGCCAAAGAATTGGGCATAATCTGCCAGGAAGGGCAACACAACACCCAACACAAAACCTGTATGTGCATATGACTAACTGGGGAAAAAAAGGTATCTGTTTTTAACAGACAGTAACTCTTTAAAGGGATACTGTCTAAGACTGAAGACAGGTCTTAACAGTGTTTATTTTACATATGTAATAAATGTATACAGAGATAGAAGGATGCATCATCCTGTTAGCGTTTCACTGAACAATGCTCATTTTTCTAGCCCTTTTTTGTCCCCCTAAGCTTACTACATGTCCTTTCTCAGAAACCAGGGCTACTCTTCTCAAAATGAATAAATAATTCAATATTCAACCACTATCATCCATCCAGCACTTTTTAAAAAATATACATAATATAGTACACGAAATTCACAAAATGGGAACCACTAACATCTTAACAAGATAAACAGAGCAAAGCTGAAACATAATAAGGGGTGTAATACAGCCCTATAACTTTGGTCCAGATCCCATTTTTTTGAGTGTTATGAGGCATAACACAAAAAATACTGAAAAACTTCTGAAGCCCATTCAGTCATCATGAATCAGAACTTCATTTTACTACCAGATGATGGATGACAGGCTTCTCAGCTGTTTTTCTGCTTTGTGTTCTTGCTTAAAAGAAAAATTGAGTGAGATAAGTTTACATGAATCAACTGACTGTTCTTTACAAGATTCCTCTCTAAAACATCTTCCTTCTACATAGAAATACATACAACATTATACCTTCCCATTTACTTACAGGTACAAATAAACTTGCCTTATTTATTACAAGACAACTAAAGGAGAACAATATTTTTACATGTAACTCTGAAATACAAAGTAGAATTCTGATAGTGCATTATGCCCATGATCCCTCCCTGCCACAAGTGACCAAAATAACCAATACAGGGTTGCTATTAAGTTGTTTGATTTAAGTAGGAGATTCTTACAGACTGTTACATAACGCTCAAAATGCTACAGCAACTCTAAAACACACAAAGTTAATAACAAGTATTGAAGGTCAAAGGTGGGTGGCCTTTTCTTTTATTAATATTTATTGCATGTGTTTAGCCAGCCTTTTTAAACTTCATAGTTAATGCGGTTCTCCACTTTCTACTGTCAAGTAAATGTATTTTATAGCATGGTACTGGATAGCAGCCAACAAAAACAAAGCCTGAGACAGTGTGGCTCAGCACTGGTGGGGATTGCTAAGTTTCTAACTTGTCAAACATGCACAGCACACTTAAAATCACCATGGCACATGCTCCAGAATAGGCAAAAGAAAATGCCATTAAATGAAGCCCTATAAATCTTCTGAAACAGTAAAACATCCCCAGAATATGATTTGTTAAAAACTAAACAAATACAAGCTCTGAACATGAAAGTAATTTCATTGACCACTGGCATATAAACCTACTTTATAAGAAATAATAAGAACTACTTATGCAGATTTTCAGATTATTCTAGAAATGAGCAATACTTTAAAAAGACAAAAATACTGAATTCCTGAACTAAATCCTAATAATTTTTCTCAATCATATAATCCTAAAGAAGTAAAAAAATCTAAACAACTATACAACAAACGGATTGTTGTAGGCTAGGTCTTAACATTGGGAGTGATGGGAGAAGGGGAATTTTTATCATACAAAACCAATTGATTCTTAAAGAGCATTTATCGTTTCATGCCTCTAACTTTGCTACTTTTTACACTTAGAATAACTCAGGTAGACATCTTTATTACTGGACTTGCTAAACATCAAATTCCAGCTCAAAGAAGGTCCTACCTCTCAGATCTCTAGGCAGATAAGTGTATCAATAGCAGGAAAAGAACTGTTGTCCTGGCTTGGCCTACCTATGCACATAAGTGGATATGAACCTACTGATACCTGATTACACAATTACAGAACAGTTGCAGTTGCTCTGGAGACCACCTAGTTCAAGCCGTCTGCTCTGAGCACGGTCAACCACTACAGGTAGCTTAGCACATTGTCCAGTTTGGTTTTTGAATATTTCCAAGGATGGAGGAACTACAGCCTCTCTGGGCAACCCGCTTCAATGTATGACCACCCTCACCATAAAAAAACACAAACCAACCACACAACCCAAATTATTTTCTTATGTTTAAGTGGAATTTCCTGTAAGTAATTTTGCGCCTATTGTCTCTTGTTCTGCCATTGGGCACCTCTGAGCTTTGCTTTATCTGCTTCACTCTCCTGTCCCCCATTAAGTATTTATACATAAGATCCTCCATGAGCCTCCTCTTCTCCAAGCTGAGCAATCCTATCTCTCTCAGCCTTCTCTGCCAGATACTCCCAGCCTTTAATCACCTCTGCAGTCCGTCACTGGACTCAGTCTAATATGTTGATCTCTCTTTTGTACTGGGACCTCAGAACTGGACCGAGCACTACAGATGTGCCTCACCAGGGCTCTGTAGAGGACAACAGTGTCCTCCCTCAACCTGCTGGCAACTTTCTTTTGCCTGATACAAATACCCATGAGCTTCTTGCAGCCACTTTTTGTTTCTTTGAGATGGAAAGGGGATTTGCCAGTCCACAATAACTTTTTAAAAATAACTTGTTTCATTATAAGGTTGTGCCCTGCAATGGAACCCAACACAAACCAGGTGGTACTTCAGTTTTCATTACTTCTGAGACGGGCACTCTGGCTGGAAGCAATACCCTTAGTAGTTAAAAGAAAACTGCAAGTTCTCACTCCACCTAACCAAGGTGGTTTCATGCTTAGTAAGAGAAGTAAAAGAACAGGGAATTAAATTGCCTAACATTGCTTCATGGAAAACTAGCACGAAACATTTGAATAGTAAGTTGTGGTTGTAAGGAAATGCTGTGGAAGACTCAGAAAATATGAACACCAGAATAAACCCAAGAAACATCAGTTAACTAATTCTAGATTCAAACTATCAACATAGTCTTAACTCGTTTCTTAAAACATTTAAAGCTGAAGCAAGACAAATTTATGTAGATTCTGAAATCCAAAAAATTCAAGGTCATATCTCAGCTTTGCAAACAGAAAATAATGTCTATTATAACAAATAAGAATGTTAAAATGCAGAATGTATCATCACATAAACATCTTCAATGGTTAAAAAAACCACTTCTGTAATGTTTTGGACAGTATATCTTTGGAGCATGAAGTCCTGAAAGACTGTCATAAAAATCCTGAAAATAATTTTATCCATGGAACTGATGTGGCCAGCTTCGTGACCATAAGATCTGAAAATACAGCACTTACAAAAGACAATTACTAGTAATGACTTAAAAGCTGTTTGGTACTTTTGCTATTGCAAAAGCATTAAGTTCTTCAAATGAAATTAATCTGAAAAGCCTTTGGCAATGTCTATTGTATATACAAACACAGTAGCCTGCATTGGGAAATACTGAGAGAAGATTGAGAAAATATATTTGTAAAGTCAGGCAGGGAAAATATTAAAAATGTTAACAGAAAGAGAAAAAACGTGGACTGCAAATCAATGGAAAAATTATCTGTACAATTTTAAAGACATCTTTTTTGCAATCTGGATGAAAATGTTTATCTTCTTAAACAGATGCCTAACAGAATAAGAACACAATATTCATTGTTCTTGAAACTAGCCATACCTTTTTCTAAAGTTGCCATACTATTATTTGAAATAGGATATACTAATTACCCCAAAAATACATAATTTTTACTTTATTTTTAAACTAAGCACCATACTTACTTCAAACTCCCAGTTATTTTAAATAAAACTCCAGTTTTAGAAAATTTTACCTATAATAACTTAAAAGCTTAATACTATGTGTAATCTTAAACCATAAAATCATAAATATGTAGAAAGGTGGCAGGCAAAAGTGATGATATCATTATTCCCTTGTGTGCTATTCCACCTGCATTTCTTCTGAGACGTGTGCAGTCCCAGCTCACGTGCAGTTCTGGGGTGGTTCATAAACAGTCTCACCTCTAACAGGCTGTTCTCAACTGCGTGTTTCCCTTTATATCATATAAGCAGAGCTGTAGCTTCAGGTAAACAGTAAACGACATCACACAATTTTTCTGTTAGGTTATTCTCCATCTGGGTTAGCTCACTAGGCAACTACACACATGGCTTTGCTGGTACTATGCACATAACAGTGCTTTGATGGGATTTAACAGCAGTGCCTCTAAATGAGAAGCTGAAGCCTGGAGCGTCGTTTTCTGTAACACAGAATGGAACATTTATTCTGGCCTAGAAATATACCCCTGTGCTTAACAGGCAAAGTAAAGAATAGCTGAAGCAGATTTCTCAGCAAGCAAGATCTAATTACCTCAACTGAAACTGTCCAGAACACTTGGGTAACACCTTGACAGGAGTAAACAATGCAGAGAGGGCATTTTACAAGGTCATCAAGAAAAGATTAAAATGATTTGTGGCATAGGAATGGAAAATTTACCCCCAAGATGAAACCATGAAGCTGGTAAGGTCATAAAACTAGAGATTGATGTCAAGGATTGAAAGAATTCTCCTCGATCTTTGCTTGAAAGATTGTTCAAGACTGCAGCAGCAAAGGCAAAACTCAGTTCCCTGGCCCATGCTTCAGGTAAAAACACTCAGTTTTACAGCATGGATAGAGTGGATCCAGGATGGGATGAGCAGTCTCAGGCAGGGTCAGAACAGGTTGGAGGAAAGAAGGTGGGGAAAGATTAATAAAGTCTAGCAAGACGGACTACAAATGGTTGGAGAGGTTTCACATTGGGAAGAGAGACTGGTAGAGATTATGAGGGTCATGAGAAGCTTCAGAGGAAAACTATGGAAAACATAGATAAAGCATATTAAGATAAAAACCTGAGAAAATACAGCAAGTGTTCCTAGCTCCTATATATTATGGGGTATGTATAGGTTTTACATATAACGTTAATTCTTATGCCCCAAATATTATTCTGCCACATTCCACAGCCTGAGCAGTAACTTCATCTCTCTAATATCTTTTGAATCTGCCAAAATATAAGGTCACCCACTATGTAATAAAATAAGGAAAGCATATATAAAGAATGTATCTTGAAAGTATTATTTACCTCTATCCTCTTTCACAGAATCACAGAATTCTAGGGGTTGGAAGGGACCTCGAAGGATCATCTAGTCCAACTCCCCTGCCAGAGCAGGCTCACCTAGAGTACATCACACAGGAACGCATCCAGGTGGGGTTTGAATGTCTCCAGTGAAGGAGATTCCACAACCTCTCTGGGCAGCCTGGTCCAGTGCTCTGTCACTCTCACAGTGAAAAAGTTTCTCCTGATATTCACATGGAACCTCCTATGCTCCAGTTTGCAACCATTGCCCCTTGTCCTATCATTGGTCATTACTGTAAAAAGCTTTGCTCCATCGTCCTGACACTCACCCTTTACATATTTGTAACCATGGATGAGGTCACCCCTCAGTCTCCTTTTCTCCAAGCTAAAGAGACCCAGCTTCCTCAGCCTTTCCTCATAAGGGAGATGTTCCACTCCCTTAATCATCTTAGTGGCTCTGCGCTGGACTCTCTCAAGCAGTTCCATGTCCTTCTTGAACTGTGGGGCCCAGAACTGGACACAATACTCCAGATGTGGCCTCACTAGGGCAGAATAGAGGGGGAGGAGAACCTCTCTCGACCTACTAACCACCCCCCTTCTAATGCACCCCAGGATGCCATTGGCCTTCTTGGCCACAAGGGCACATTGCTGGCTCATGGTCATCCTCCTGTCCACCAGGACCCCCAGGTCCCTTTCTCCTACACTGCTCTCCAGCAGGTCAGCCCCCAGCCTGTACTGGTGCATGGTGTTGTTCTTCCCCAGATGCAAAACTCTGCACTTGCCCTTGTTGAATTTCATTAAGTTTCTCCCCGCTCAACTCTCCAGCCTATCAAGGTCTCGCTGAATGGCAGCACAACCCTCTGGTGTGTCAGCCACTCCTCCCAGCTTAGTGTCATCAGCAAACTTGCTGAGGACACATTCTGTACCCTCATCCAGGTCGTTGATGAAGATATTGAACAACACCGGTCCCAGTACCGACCCCTGAGGAACTCCACTAGTTACAGACCTCCAACTAGATTCTGCCCCATTGACTACAACTCTCTGACTTCTTCCCTTTAACCAGTTCTTGATCCACCCCACTACCTGATCACCAAACCCATACTTTATCAGCTTATCTACGAGGATGCTGTGGGAGACAGTGTCAAATGCTTTACTGAAATTGAGATAAACCACATCTACCACTCTACCATCATCTATCCACCTAGTTATTTCCTCATAGAAGGCTATAAGGTTGGTCAAACATGACTTACCCTTGGTAAAGCCATGTTGCACTCTGCTGCAAGACAGCCAGGGAAAACCAAGGTTTCCCTCCATCCCTGTCTTCTTGTATTCATTTACTAACATTTTATATGTCTGTGTGCTGAAGCTGTACAAAGCATTGATATCTTATTTTTTGCATTTCAGTTGAAACTTTGACTGGTATCTAACAAAATGTAACTACCTTTATTTGTATACAAATCACAAGATAATAGCCAATCTTTTGTTGTTAGAAAAACATTATTAAACAGACGCATACGCATGTATGCATTTACTGATCTAATGGAATATGGAGAACATACTTTGCTGCAAGATTTGCATTATATCAAGTTTCACTGTTTTCCAAAAATTCCAAGGACTTTCATATTTTTGACATAAATAGAAATCACCTTACACAAGAAATCACACTGCAGCACTTCAGTCAATGGGGCTATATTCTTTTCTCACTACTGTAAAATGAAAAGTAAATTAAACGGGGTCATATTTTACAATGATGTTTTAATTTCTTTTTGCTCCTTCAGGAGACCTTACTGCTTCTCAATCAGGCATTGTTTTTTTTGGAAATATCCCCTTCTCCCTAAAGACAGGTAATTTTCAAGGTTAAATACCATGCATGTAAAAGGGAAGAAAAATATGCTTCCATATCAGTTATGCACTGCTGGAATAAACCTTTTCAGTTTTTCTTTGCCTTCACTTCATGTGCAGCCTTTCATTCTTCTCTGATAGTTCTCAACTCTCAGCCTGCTTATACATCTGCTCCAAAATGCCAGAATTAATTATTCAGTTATCTGCAGCAATCAATTTTAGGTCAAGTTCACTAAATTAGTGTCTGCTCTTGTGGCTATATTAGTGAAAACTGTTTAAATAAAAGCACAGACAAATCTGGTAAATGAAGATGATGCATCTACTTTCACACCTACAGAAAACTACCCTGAAAGGGTGGAAATCTCTACCGAATGATGCTGACATACAGCTACTATCTGTACTATCCCTGTTGTGAGTGTGAAGCCAACATCTCACTTGTAAACTGGAAAAAGCAAAAGTGATTTCTTTGCAGATTAGCACTAGAAAAAAACACTGCTAATTCCAGATAAATACTGAAAATGGAATGGGAACATGCTAACGCTATACTGTCACACATTTCTAACTGTTGAAGCAAGAATTCATGGGGTTTTGATGTTTCCTTCCTGTGAAGTTTCCATTATTTTTATTTAAAAAAACCCCACATTAAAATTTAAATAAAGTTCTGTAATCCTAAGGTTGCTGATGTTTTGACGGTTATGTTTAGAAATCAGGCGCAAATAAGAGAGCTTAGACTTGACTCTGATAGCACAATCCTCTTACAGAGTGGCAGGGTTTTCTCCTGTAAATTGCCCACAGTCATAAACCCTTAAATCAATAGAAATGAGTGCAAAAGTAACCCATTGTCTCCTACTTTGCTCTTGGCAAGGTCAGAACACAAGAGATGAAATGTCCCAGTGCTTTAACAGGACAGAATAAACACCAATAGAGGGAAGTGAAGATCTGAGGTGGGACTTACAAAACTTCACATGTCTACATCTCTAATCTTTAGAGGTCTACTCTATAAATGCCTATAAACTTTCACCTCCCTTCATAGTTAATGGAGAGAAATAAGCATTTTACAGTGGCCTCCATCTAACCTATTTTAGATATCTATTTTAGGATGAGATAAAATCACAGTCTGGATGTGTTTATTTTTCTCTGTTGATTAGAAAAGGAGCCTAGGGTGACTGGATCAGCTGTAGACATCTATATTTGGTCAGGTGAATCCCTGCAGCCTTCAATGGCCAAAATAACTATATAAGAAAAACAAAAATGTAACAACGATCTATGTTACAGCATGTTGTGTTACTTAAATAAAACTCTCCAGTTCAAGGATAAAGGATCCTGGAAGCCAAATCAAATATGCCTAGTGTAGAAAGAATACAGCAGATAAAAACTCCCGAAACATATCTTTGTAATCTTAGCCTGAAAGATCAGGTCTAGCTCTGGAGACACTTAAAAACTGAATGGGGATAAACCAGAAACAAAAACAGCCTATGTTCACACTTATTGCTTACCCCTAGCCTACAATCTAATAAATAATTCCTTCAGAATCTGTTCTGAAGCTATATAATAAAAAAGCAACAGCAAGAGCTGCTGCTCTAAGAAAATATTTTCAGTTAGGAAAAGAAAAACTTAAACAAACCTTCTCTCTTTCCTACGTGCAAGCTTTGCTTCAGTGGCCATGACGGTATGTGATGAGTTCTGTTTGAAAAGCACTGCTTGGATTTGCTGCACTTGGCTGTCCAGACAGCCAGATAAGGGGCATGTCAGCAGGGAAGATAGCGAACGTGTAAAACGACATTCTGGCCATGATTGTGGACTCTGTAAGGACAGGTCACCACAGCAGTGGCCAAAAGAGGCTTTTCTGACTGAACTGAATATTTATCTTAACTGTAATTTTACAAATTCCAGCATCGCTGAAAAAAAATGTCTGTCAAAATCAGTGGAAATATGCATGCAACTACTTTATTTAGCAAATCTATTCTGTCTTTTCTCCTGTAAAACCCCTATATATTTTTGGTGAAGAACTGCTTATGCAACACAGTATCTTTTAAGCATGTAGGAGCTTAAAACATAACTAAGTAATACTACTTAGGAAACCTTAGTGCTTATTAGTCTATTTTTTAAGAGAAAGTAATTACCTTTCAATTTAACACAGGGGACCTTATTAACGTGTATAAATACCTAAAGGGTGGGGGTCAAGAGGATGGAGCCAGGCTCTTCTCGGTGGTGCCAACCAATAGAACAAGAAGCCATGGGCAGAAACTGAGGTACAGGAAGTCCCACCTGGACGTGAGGAAGAACTTCTTTACTGTGCGAGTTCTTGCACACTGGAACAGGTTACCCAGGGAGGTTGTGGAGTCTCCCCCAATAGAAAGATTCAAGAAGCATCTTGGATGCAGTCCTGTGCCTTATGTTCTCGGATGACCCGCTTGGGCAAGAAGGGTGGTCCCTACAAACCTTATCAGTTCTGTAATTCTGGGATTACCAGTACCTAAGCTTATAGTTCTAATACATTATTTTTATATTTGAGAGGGGTAAGCAATTTCAAACTTGTGATGGAGTGAGGGGTCAAATCCCAGTGTGCCTTCCAGCTTAATATTTCTAGTTCTGGAACTTGCACAACATTAAGTTCATTTGACTTTAGTGATACATCTTCCCAGAAGAGAAGGGAAGTATGTAAAGTTACTTCAGAAAAAAATACTTATTACAAAGGGTTTCTATGTCTTTAAATAGAATATTAAATATTTTGATGGTAACAGATAAAGATAGCTTCCCACTACAACAAAATCTTTCAGTGATTGTTCTCCATCCCTGTTTGGCTACTGCTACTTTTAAGCAACCTCTGTAATTAAGGAAGATACTAAATCAGTGGCTTTCCATTTCATAATGAAGGTGTGGAACCATTTTGAAACTTCAGATGCTTAGACTGCTGTACAAGGGATACAAATCCAGTCTTCTTACAAATCTTCATGGCCATGTTTGAAGTGGCCCACAGTTTTCTTTGACTGAAAACTTCTCTGCAACCGCTTATGAAATATATCCCAGCCAGAACGAACACACCTTGTTAAAAGAGAGGAGAATGCCTCAGAATATGCTAAAAATCTCATGATGCTGGGCTGCAGGAAAGGCCCATAAGCATTCCAACCTAAAGACAGCATAGCGATTCCCACCTGTCCTCAAGATCTGAAAGTTCCAAAATGAAACACTTATTTCCTCCCTCTCCTGCCCTCACACTCTACAAAGTTCAGAAACAGGCCAGGCCCAGAAGAGTTTTAAGCAAATGTTTCAGCACATCTTTCCCCAAATGTACAAAGGGTTGTTTTCTCTCCAATTCGATGCGACTGGAACGTAAAGGAAAATTTTATTTTTTTTTTAAATCAGAAACTCAATATTCTAACCTCCAGTTAATGGCAATCTTACCTGCAGAAACACCACTATTGCTACATAATAATCACGTATCATTAATAATGATGATTGACATGCAAATTGGAAAGTAAAATCAACCAATGAAGTTAGCATAGTAAGGAAAGGCTTGGATATACATAGGTGTTTCCTTCTCCTACAGTCACCTTGATTTCTCTGCATAAGATCCGCATGAAGTATCTGTTACATTAACTGTCTGCTCCTCTCCAATAAAACAGAAGTTCCGCCTTCTGCTGCTGTATCTGGGAAAGGCTGGTCTGCCTCCTGGATGCACTTACTGACCAGAGGAGGGGAAAAACACAGACTGAGTAACTGCTGTATTTTTAACTAAAAAAAAAAAAAAAAAAAATTTAAAAAACAATTTTAAAATTTTTTNTTATGTTGTTTCCAAATGTCTGCAAAGCTGAACAACAGACCAGTTTGGTTCTACCATCTTTCTTCTTTTGAGTAAAAAGATAGTTAGCACTCATACGTTGATACTATGCAACTCCGATAAAAAAAAAAAAAAAAAAGACTGCTCACACAATAAGAACATACTAATATTATATTTGAAATCTACTTTAAACCCCAATTGCAAAAATCTTCAGGTTTGAGATTCCCCTGGAGCTCTTCCAAGGAAAAGAGCCAACTACAATAAATAAGGTGGGAGTTTAGGGAATATCTAGAATGTAGTGACCTGCTATCGTTAGATTTAAAATACTCATGAGAATACAGCAGTAGAGGAAACAACAATAATGTTTTTCCCTTGTGAAACATGACTTAGAAAATGTGTGGAAACATTCAACAGAAAAGGGACCAGAAACAGATAAAATTTACAATTTTCTATGTGGAAACTAGAAATATCTTAAAAATGTTTTCAGAGGTGAATAATTAAAAGCAGGATCTCAATATAGAACATATGGGTAGTAATTCTGTATCACTGAACTTTCAAGCTACAGCTATAAAATATATTCTTAGAAGTGAATTGAGCCACTGAACAATGCTTTCCTTTTTTGACAAACAGAAAAAATTACTTAATCAAGGTGGCAAACTATTTTCCTTTTAATTGCAAGGTAGGGCATTTTCAAGCATGCGCTCTGTTAAAATTACAGCCACAGTTTCATCACAGTATATCGCAAAACTAAGGCAGAAAACCTTCACACGCACCCCCTGCTCCCCGTTACAGTGAGGAAACCTGAACAGCTTATTTCTCTCACATATCTCAAACCTCTAGCAACAGCTCCCCTAGAATAAGGCACATGCTGCTGCAGGATATACAAACAGAACAGTCACATTGTCTTTACATATATGAAAGCAGAGAATAAAAATGGGCAAGTTACCCCACTATAAAAGGAAATACGTTCTTGTGACTCACCTTTTACACTAGATTAATTATTTATTTATTTTACTTTAATAGGCACAAAAATTTGCTGGACCTCTAATATTGAGGTCTAACATACCTCCTTAGTGTGGAAAACATGGATTTTCCTTAAAAAAAAAAAAAGGCTTAAAAAACCCCCACAAGTAGCATGATGAGCTCTTCCAGAAGTTAAAAGAATTTATTTTTCTTAAATTCAAAAGCTTTAAATCTTAGTGAAATGGGCCACAGGGGAAAAGCCCTTTACGATACTACTGCACCTTATAAATAGTAAATGATATCATTTGAGGTTAAGGAAAGAAATAGTGCAATCCTATATCAACTGTGAATNAAAAAAAAAAAAAAGTTTAAATAACAGATTTAGAATTATGTTGTTTCCAAATGTCTGCAAAGCTGAACAACAGACCAGTTTGGTTCTACCATCTTTCTTCTTTTGAGTAAAAAGATAGTTAGCACTCATACGTTGATACTATGCAACTCCGATAAAAAAAAAAAAAAAAAAGACTGCTCACACAATAAGAACATACTAATATTATATTTGAAATCTACTTTAAACCCCAATTGCAAAAATCTTCAGGTTTGAGATTCCCCTGGAGCTCTTCCAAGGAAAAGAGCCAACTACAATAAATAAGGTGGGAGTTTAGGGAATATCTAGAATGTAGTGACCTGCTATCGTTAGATTTAAAATACTCATGAGAATACAGCAGTAGAGGAAACAAC
>VZRW01001243.1:58583-105725 GCA_013398125.1 Aegotheles bennettii | reverse complement strand
AAAAGGAAATACGTTCTTGTGGCTCACCTTTTACACTAGATTCATTATTTTTTTATTTTACTTTAATAGGCACAAAAATTTGCTGGACCTCTAATATTGAGGTCTAACATACCTCCTTAGTGTGGAAAACATGGATTTTCCTTAAAAAAAAAAAAAGGCTTAAAAAACCCCCACAAGTAGCATGATGAGCTCTTCCAGAAGTTAAAAGAATTTATTTTTCTTAAATTCAAAAGCTTTAAATCTTAGTGAAATGGGCCACAGGGGAAAAGCCCTTTACGATACTACTGCACCTTATAAATAGTAAATGATATCATTTGAGGTTAAGGAAAGAAATAGTGCAATCCTATATCAACTGTGAATAAAGAATGCTGCAAGTTTCATATTCCTTATTCCTTCACTCTTTAATCTAAAAAGAAGCTTTATTTATAGCTTGTCTCAGAAGACCTTCCTGAAACATCCCTTAGAGGTAATTTCAGAAGTATTTAATAATTTAACTTCTGCTTACATTTGAGAAACTAAGAAAATATTGAAGAATCCTTCTAACAGAAACAGGTTTCCCATAACAACTATACATCTATGGTTTTGGATTGTTGCTTATCTACAAAAACCTGAGGGATATTTTAAAAACTCGCACATCTCATTTTATAATGTACACAATCTCATCATCTTGGCTTATTTTTAAATTAAATTATTACTTACATTTACATTTAAAAATAGCAATTACTGTAATTCTACAACTTTTTATTTGTCTTTTTCAGTGCCCACTCTTGCCTGGCAGTAAAGGGGTGTACTACTTCTTACCATATGGAGAAAAAGACTGCTCCACTGCTGCCAAAATCAATCTTGTCTGTAATACTGGGTGATCTGTCTGAACCAGCCAACCAAATGATAGACATGTGAGAGTGGTTCAAGTGGCTATTCACAGCTACATTAAATTAAATTGACATTGGGGGACAAGTTGTGTACTCAACTCTGTTTCCCATACATCAGGTATTTATAACTGGTTCCCATGCAGATCTCATACTTGCATAACCAAACCAAGAATTAGGAATAAGCCCTCCATGACTAGCATCTGACAATGAAACCTCTCTTCCATTCCAGAAAGAGAGTGCAGTTACAGGCAACCCAAAAGATTAGACCTCATCCCAGGTCTTCCTTCCTCTCATACTACCTGAGCAAAGGAAAGGGCCCTCTGAGTTCCTGTGCATATGCTTTGCATTCTTTTTTTGGCAGTTAAATTTCCTGACAACTGTTTAAATCTCCTCATACATGAAAATGGAATGAAGAAATATTCCGCATGCAATTATAAGCCTTTCACGTAAAGTAAGCCCCAAATGCTCAAATTGAGAAAGTTTAATATAAATATTTTCTTGTGGATACTTGAGGTGAGAACAAAAGAAACGTTCACAGATAGTACTGTCAAGATAGAAGAAACAGAGACATAAAAACTATGAAAAGCCACACATGCATAGCAGGATTTGATTAAAGCTTGGTTCTTGTTAAAAGAGAGGAGTTCTGTACAGTTTAGCATGGTCATAGTACACAGACCTCCTGGTTTGCAATCACACCTATACAGATTGAGCCAGAGTCAGGCTGAAGTACTGCAACCAGAGCACCAGCTTCCTTATGAGAGTGTGAGAGGCTGGAAATCCCACCATGAGTTTTGATCTAATCTGCAGTAGGTAGATGACCCTGCCAGCCATCTGCAACACAGGTAATTTCACTCCTTGATAACTCATGGGAGAAAACTCCACTGAGTGCTATTAATTGTAAAATTCCTATGTCTGCATTAAGGTATCTCTAAGTCACAGATCACTGGAGGCAGAACAGGATAGTCAGAGAAGCAACACTGTGTATTTGCCCTATTCACACATTCTCCTGCCGGCACACTGCTGCTGGCCAGGGACAGAGGCCGTGGGCTGCATAATTTCTGACATCTATTTAATTTCTATTCAGAAAGTATTGCTATTTATCCAAGAAGCTTGAATCCTACAGAAGTCCCAACACCTACATGGTGGGATGGCATTCAATAGTGGACACAACAATATAGTCACTAGTTTAGCACAGATTGTGACTAAAAAAATTTTTAAAAATACTTATACATGAAATCAAAAGCAAATTAACATCTTATACCCAGCCACAACAGCAGAAACTAATCAGACTGTTAGTCCATTAGTAAAACCACAAGGTTTCACTCCAGCAGCTCTGAAACAGTAATAGGTTTTCCCATGAAAACTTGAAAGAAAAGGTGAAAAAAAGGTTTGTGTGGTATGATGGAAAGGAATGCCAGACACAGCTTTGGTCAAACATTCCCATTAAATATTTTCCCATTACCCCCTAGGTTCATTCACAGGCCAGTTGCACTGGCTGTTTACCAAGGAGGTTTAAGATAATGTTTACTGCTCTTCAGTGTTTTCCAATTTTCAAAGCTTACCGGCATTTCCTTTAAAAAAATTCTTGTGAATTTAAAAAGTAACACATTAATGGTTTAAGTTTTATCATCAGAGTAGATTTTCTGTTATTCTGATTATTTAAGTTCTACCGCTAAACTCGTATACAATTGCCCTAAAAAATTCTTATTATTTTCATTTTATACTTGAAATAAATGACTAATGACGCCTTTTTTTCCTTAGCAATTTGAACTACATCCAACTGAAATCACTGAAATTATTTTCATGAGGAATGAGATCAGATTAAGCTCTTTGCAGAGACAGATATTGGTGTATTTGTGCTTTTACTACACATATTGCCATAACTTCATCTACGCAGTGCCTAAAAAATCCCAAGACAGAAACACTGAAATTACATATTTAAGCATTAGATAACATAGAAAAAGTAAAGAAGTATGATATTTAGTTACAAAAGACAAACTGAAGTCTTAGACAACATTACATGTTAATCTTTAAGTAAACTAACTGCTATCTGCAGTTTTTCTTTAGTTTTCTAAGGAAAAAATGGAAACTAGGAAAGTAGTCTGTAGAAAGCAAGTAATCACTGCACTGCTGAAAAAATTATTTTGATAAACTGCACACAAGATATTAATCTACAGATTTATAGGACAATGATCTCTCCAACACTGCTTATAAAATGCAAATACCCACTTCTTGAAAATTTGTTTTTAGCATGCCTTTATGCATTTATATTTCACCAAACACTGTAATTTGAGAAGAATAAGAAAAGAACACTAATGAGAAAGCCAAAATATACATACAGCAGAAAGATCTTGAAAAAATATGCTAATTTTATTTTATAACACTACTTACAGTATTTTTCTTCTTTTAAATTCAGGTCAATATGCTTAACTGTGTTTCCCTTAGATGTGTAGTGTTGAAGCTGGAAGCTAGACAGACTGATTTTAGAAGTATTATTAGTGCTGACTCACTGAAAATCATGTTCTAAGATCAGCATTTACAAGTCTCAGTTCTTCACCTATTATTTCCATTATTCTCATTTGATCCACTATATTCAAAGCAGGAGAATGATAGTCTTAAATTTTATAACTACAAATGAAGAAAAACAGCAGTACTAAAACTCTATACACATAAAACGTACCATATAAATATCAGCACCTATATAAATTTATAGCATAAAATTATGAACCTGGTGAGACTTGTACACATACTTAAAATTTTACTATGTGAGTGGCCCCAGTGAGGTCACTTACTGACCCCTAATTTTGTTTTTCCAACAATTTCCTACCGTTGCCTGTCAGCTCCATGTCTCTCTAGCATTTTGAAGCAAAAGAACAGAAACTTCCCTCCCAATTCTGAGAGAAATTAGAGAATTAAAGAACCTCTTTTCTGAGAGACAAAGTTAGCAATGAAAATTACATTTCCTTTGAACGCTAAACAGGTAGGTCGCCAAGCTTAGCTCTAAGGGGTCCAAATCAATTGTGAATGGAACTGCTAAGCTACTTTTTTTTCCTATGCCCAAGGACAGAGAGCTCTTACAACAATCTATGTCTTGCACTTTATCTTATGTTGTTGTTTTCTTTTTCTCTGTCATGGAGTTTCAGAGGCAATACCAAGGTATTCACATTTTGTCTCAGAAAAAGATTATACTTTGTTACACTACTTGTGTCAGGAAATAAAAATCCACTAGAAATCCTCATGAGTTAAGCTGAGATTTGATATGTTTCATAGGAGAAAAATTTAAAATCCAATTTTTGCTATCTTCAGAGAAATTCGTTAGTACTAAATAAAACTTCTAATGTCACAAATTTTTCTATCAGAATATATGTTTAAAATAAAAACAGGAGCTTTTTCCCTTCCAGAAGAAACATGTGCTTTCTACTTTGACATGAATTCTGCATTTTCAATTTGCCAGTCTGATGCCGCAGAAATTACAGGTGTAACAAATTCATCTGTAAGCAGATTCTGCTTTAGGATTAATTAGAAGAGAAAATGGGATTTGAAAAGAAAAGAAAACACAAATGTAAATTCTGTATAAATGATCTCCAGCACAAAGGGGTTTGGTCTGCTGTACTGGGAAAGATTGCTGGGCTGTGTTAAGAAAAGTGCAGGAGGAGAAAACAATATCCTGAAACAAAGTGACAAAGATGTTATCTGACAGACTGCAACTACTAATGGGACTTGAGCATGCATTACTATACTGAAACAATGGCAATTCTGTTTGTATTTCTCCCACTCCTATTTGTTATAATCTATAATCTTGTGTACACCACAAGAGTGAAAGAACCTTTTTTCAACTATGGTATTAAGTTTTTCCTTCTGTACAAGGGAATAGGTAGGCAGCCCAACCCATATACAGACTCTTCTGTATCACACAGTTTTAGGTTTCTACACTACTGGTGATAGTGGTATTTCTGATGAAAGGATTCCTAATGATGCCTTCCTTCTGCTACAAAATTGTTGCATTTACACAAGCTAGAGTCCATTGAAATACAATCTATAGTAACCACAACCCTATTTCTAGGGACAAGTAGGAGTTTTGCCACAATATGGAATTTTATCATGGTAAATGGCAAAGAAACAGCATGAACATGTAAGAATTTTAAGATTGTGCCTCAGTTCACAGATTTAGAAGGGTCCACACAAATTATTGAGAAAATCAGGACATGTAGTGCTTAAACACTTTGTCCCAAGATTATTTTCTTTTTTTATTCAAAGGATCCTGTTCAGGCCCCTTTGCCTCTTAAATATGGAGTAGAAAAAATTACTGTGTTAGCAGGTCATTACCTGTATAAGGGGAAAAAAGCATATGAATATGATTTCATTCAAATTTTCAATAGTTGACAAAACAAAAATTAAAACACATACCGCATCTGTAACTTCTATTTCATACAACTTCTGGAATGTCTCACGATAAAAGAAAAAAAGCTTCCCACTGCCACCACCTTTCTTAACAGAGGTGCCTGTGACGAGTATCTTATCATCTGGGCTGAAACAACAATCAGTCCTGTTGAAAAAAACCAAATCATCATGCTGGGCAAATCAATAATTAAGGTATAGGAAACTTTATATAAATTGCACAGTTTAAAAATAATTTTCTATCTGTTATTCTTTTCAAAACAAGTCTTTAAAAAAATCTTTTGTCAGCTGCTATCTATTACTATAGTTATCAGACACAATTCACAAGCACAATTACAACTGTGCACAGAACATGTAAAACTGGCAGATCCAATAAAAATCTTCCTTACAACAAAATTCTCCTCCACTCAAAAGTCTTGTAAACTTTTAAACATCACAAACAAACAAACAAAAAAAGTATTTTCAAATCTGGTTGTCATCATTAAGTAAAATGATACATCAATCACAAAATCTGTTTCTGATGATGATACATTCTTCTATGATGCAAGGCAGTGTTTATACAGTGGCCAAAAATGTTCGCCTGTTTACTTTCTCTATATGGTACAGTCAAGATTGAGCTGTTCATGACCTGCCTTTCTAAAATCTCATTTCAAAAGCATAAATTGTCCTTGAGTTGGATTTGGCTGTGCTACAGCTACAGAAATGCAAGTAATACCAATAAAAACATTAAAAACAATACTTAGCACCATGCAGTATAATACAGTATTTTAGTATCAAAGAACAGTCATCAGCACTTCTGACATCATAACCCGAATTCATACCATATACCTTCATGTTATGTCTACTTTTCATTCCAGCTCTTTTATTAATTAGTCATAGACCAAATAAGAATAATTACTTATGTATCTCATTACACAAACATAAGGCAATGAACTGGCCTCCTCATGAAAAGTTGCTAATCTAATTAACATAAGAAGTATGAGACTGAAAAATGGCATAAACCAAGCAAAGATAGCTATGAATTATTACAAAAAATATAAGAACTCTTAAAGAAACATGATGTCCAAAAATCACTAAGAATCCTTATTGCACAGTCCTCCCTGTGCAGTCCTTTCTGCACAGTTCTAGACTTAGTGAGAACTGAGAACTCCAGTAGACTTCCTCCCATTCAGCACAACTACTGATATTTCCACTACCTGCAATAAATTAGAGTACTTACATTGGAAAGAAGCTGGGCAGCCTTTCCGCTGAATTAAGAGGCTTTTTAAATTGTCTAATATCCCATATCTTTAAAGTATCATCTCCTATAAAAAAAAAAGGACAAAAGTTAGCAATAAATAATTTAAGTCAAGACTTTAGACACATGCAGAAAATGTCATCCTCCAAAACAGACACAGAAAGAACAGAATGATACAGTAGGAGCATTCAAAATGGGGATGCTTTGGAAGTTTTTTGTCCCTAAATGACTATGAAACTGTAAGGATGAGATGCTCCACCTGCTGCACTCCAGTAGATCAGAAACTTCTCAGTGGCTCAACTCCATCATGGCAATCCTTACTACCAAGAATCATTATCCACAGTGAAATCAAGATTCCCCAAACACTAATTTATTCTGTGTTTATGAGCATTGGTGCTTTGTTACTAGGAGTAAATTTAACTTTTAGTAAGAAAATAAAATGTTACATGGATTGTCTAGATCAAAAACTACACAATTTTTATGTGTCTGGTTTCTACCTGCCCTGAAAAAATGATCAGGAAGAATGGAAGGCACACGAAATATTCCCCCCTCTTTAGCAGGCAAACATCAACAAACTGCAATCTCAGTATGAAGAATAGACCCTGGAATCAGACAGAAATCCTTGGGGAAGGGAGAGAAGTGAACCCACTCTTGCTATAATGAGACCTTTTCACACCGCTACACACCACTTTTGGCCATAAAAGCCAAAATCAAGGTTACAGCATAACATTTATAGCAATTCTCATCTGTGTTTGATAAACATAGTGTGACTGTAGACTAGTAAAAGTCAGGCTGTTTATTCCTTTTCCAAAAGTTATGACATATTAACAAAGTGAGAACAGAGAAAAATAAAGAGATTAGATAGTTATTCTCAGAGAGATCTACATCTCTGCTGATCATCCCTCTTGGATGCATATTTCCAGCATGAGACGAGCTACAGAATTTGAGCTTTGAAGCACCCCACTCAGGCACCTAGACATCGCCTTGCATTTGACATCAGTGCCTCAGTGCTTTCCAGGGTGAAAAGAAGGACTTTCAAACAACAATTCTTTTTAAAAATATCCAGAGATTCACTTTAGACAAAAAGTTACAAAATCTTTCTGACTTGGGAGGAAAAGAATGCAAGTGACTGGTAATCCACAGACCTGCTTCCTTCCAAAGCACAAACCTTGCAGGGAAGTAATTTTGTTGTCAAAAAGTATTTTTTGGATTCACGGCTTTTAAAGTCAAGAGCTTTAAGGGGACCTTGGAAATAAGATGTTAAAAAAAAAAAAGTAACATGATGTAACAAAAGAGATCAGGGCCAGCAGTACCCTTCACAGGGAAAGCAGTACTGTGTGGCCTCATACATCATGTGAGTTTGTATTAAAGACTAGGATAACTCCTTACTACAAAATATTTTTAAGAAGTGGACAACTTAAATAAATGATGTCTAGAGCAGAGTACATTTCTGTTCATTGGGAAGCAAAAAAATGACAAGAAAGAAAAATGTTGAGTCTCTATTTTGGGAATATCTGTTTTCTTATTGTTTCCCAGTAGACTCCATCCCAAGCACCTGAAAGCATTTGGTCTTGTAATATGAGCCCTCCCTTTATGCCTCGAACCCCCACCAAAAAAACGCTTATCATTGAGATGTTATATCTAAAGCACCAGCACTTTATAAATGTATGCAAATGATACCACTTGGCCACTCTGCAAATCTGGATAGAGACACATCAAAGTCTAGCAGCCAAGGCTGTTCTGTTCCCAGTGGAATGAGCCTTGACATGATTTTCAAGCTGTAGTCTTGCCAGGCTTTAGCACGAGAGATGCAGTCAGACATTTAGCTATAGCTCTTCTGCTAACAAAAAATGTAATCTGCTCGTTTAAAAAGTTAGAAGACACTAGAAGGACTCAACAAGTTGTCGTTGATTTCAAATCAACGCTGTCTTACACTGAGCAGAAATAGATGATCAAGTATTCAGAAATGGAGAAATGCTATTAGAATGACTTGACCAATATAAAATTTGCTCAAATTCACTTTTTCTAATTAAAAGTTTCTGTGTTGCAAACATGGTATTTGTTCCGAATCTAATCTGCATCTGGAGTTGAAATCACTGTCACTAAGAAAACAAACATATTAACTTTCCACAACACCAAACGGTTTTTTCCAGTAGTATCCTTCCATCAATGCTTAAGGGGCTTCTTTATGAGAATTGTAGCAGTACTGACCTATTTTTACTTACTTCATATACGGACAAAAATAGTTACCCTTAAACAAAAATATATAAATACAAGTTGTGCAGTTCAGTATGAAGCATACAAAACAATCCACTCAGATGATTCAGTATTTCTCTTGATGACAAACTTCTCCGAAGCCTGGCAGGATTATTTTAAGCTTTTGTGGTGTTTTCAGTAGTATTTCCAACCGTGTTCTTTGCCATTTTAGTAAGAAGGACACTAATAAACAGGCTTTCATCTGATTCAATCAGGTCAGACACCATTATGTCAATGGTATTGAGCACTGAATTTATCAAGATGTAATAATTAGGTCACAGAAAAACAGTCTTTGGTGAGCCAGGATAGGCATTTTGCAAATGGCAAAATAAAGCCAATGAACTGATACGACAAAGATTTTGTTCATTTTTTTCTTTTCAAAAGAGACTGACCAGGAATACAAGTACATGGATGCATATGGACCCAAAAGAAGCAAAAGTACTGCCAAAAACTCAAAAAACCTTCAAGAAGCTCCTGTTTTAAAGAGGAAGTCCTGTGTTGAAAGCAAAGCTAAAGGACACAAATTCAGAAAGATCATTGGGGAAAGCAAAGAAACAAACATAGGAAATGAGAACTTAAAAAAAGAAAATACAGCACATGAAAGGCACAGCATAAAAAGGCTTACTGTGAGGTGTATTTAAATATATATATATATTACATTTATAAACTCTAAGCCTTTTTGTTAAGGTTTATACTATATATGTAAGAAGAGGCACCTTGCGGACCAAGGTATATACTTCTGCATCCTGCACTGGTTCTGCAAGAGGGGCTCCAACAGCTAGAGAATGGCCTTTAGAGACACCACAGGTGGGGATCAGACTCAACTTGAGCCAAAGGCTTTGGAAGGAAAGTCACAAAGTGGGGATTCTGCACTTACACTTGGAACAGCTCTCACCATCACCTGCATCCACACCAGCTTGGTCAAACATTTAAGTGCATCATCCTCTCTAAGCATGCAGAAGTGAAGGATACTGGAAGACTTCAAGAAAGCTAGTTGTGTTGGGTCTGTGTGGTGGGGCTTTGGCAGCAGGGGAGGGGCTCCAGGAGTGGCTCCTGCGAGAAGCTGTGAGAGGCTTCCCCAGCTCCAAAAGCTGGACCTGCGTTTGGCCAAGTCTGAGCTCACCAGCCATGCTGGATGCACCCCTTTGATTAACATATTTAAGAAGGGGAAAAGGAAAATGCTGAGGAGATCTGCAGAGGATAGGTAGGAATGAAAAAGAAACACCACTGCAGATACCAATGTCAATGAAGAAGGGGGGGAGGAGGTGCTGGACTGGTGAGAAGGCGGGCTGTCCCCCTGCAGCCCATGGAGGATCACAGTGGAGCAGCCCAAGAAGGACCATGGTGAAGCAGAAGTGGACCTGCAGTCCATCAAGGGCCATGGTGGAGCAGATGGGGACCTGCAGCATGTGAAGGACCCCACGCCAGAGGAGGTGACTATGCCCAAAGAAGGCCATGACTCTGTGGGAAGCCCATGCTGGAGCAGTCTGTTCCTGAAAGACTGCACCTGGTGGGAGGGACTCATGTCAGAGGAATTTGTTAAAGGACTCTTTCTTGTGGGAGGGACCCCACACTGGAGGAGGGAAAGAGTGTGAGGAGTCCTCCCCCTGTGGAGGAAGGAGTGGCAGAGACGTGTGATGAACTGACCACAACCCCCATTCCCCATCCCCCTGCACTGCTGGAGGGGAGAAGGTAGAGAAATCGGGAGCAAAGTGATTTGGGCTCAGGAACAAGGGAGAGGTGGGGAAAGGTGTTCTTAAGAGCTAGTTTTGTTTCTCATTGTCCTGGTCTGATTTGATTAGTGAGAAATTAAACCTATTTTTGTTAGAGATTTTTGTTAGATTTCCTTCTCCCCATCCCACTGTGGGGGTGAGTCAGTGAGTGGAGCGCATGGTGCTTAGTTGCTGCCTGGGCCTAAACCACAAGAACAACCCAGCTCCAAGTGTTACAAATAGTTGACTTTACCTATTAAAGCTAATAAATGAATTTTTGGCATTGTTTGAACTGAACATCAGCATTCAGCTCCCGAGAAATGCTACTTGATGTAAAACCATTTGATTTTTAAAACGCTAATGTTTGTATTTATCATAAAAAGCAATCTATTATTACTTTACACTAAACAGAAAGTCACTATACAGGCTGCTGCATAATCCTTCAGTACACAGGAAACTGTGCTCAAGGTTTTCCTACTTTGTAAACCAACTTAAAAATTAAACATTTTATATTTCCTCAAGAATGTTGCAAAAAAGAGAAATACAGCTAAAACTAAGGGAAAAAAAACACAACAACACCCCCCCACACACACAAAAACCCCAAAACAAATGAAAACATCAAAGGAAACACAAAATAAACATTTTTGAGCTCAAAAGAAAGCATGTATCTGCACAAGATATCTGATAGGCTCAAATATCAGTATTTTTGGTTGGGTTCAATCATGGTGAACTCATTTTTCTGAATCAATTTACTGATTAAGATGGCACTGAATTTGCATGCTGTTTATAACATAGAAAATAAACCATCAAACAAATAAATATCCTGAGATTCATGAAATTAATGAAATCATTGCTTCATATTATGGCAAAAACTAACTGCATAAATTCTGTACATACCAGTAGTCAAATACAGGTTTTTAAAATTTTTATTGTGGGACCCCAAGTCTAGTCCTACTGCTCACCTTTTCATGGCTAAACAAAGAAAATGATTCCCAAATACTATTTTCACTGTATTTAGAAAAAATATTACTTTCATGGTTACCAGTGTGCAAAAATATCACTTTCTTAAGTTTCTGTCAAGCTACTACCTAATACCCAGCAAGAGTAAGACTGGGAACTCTCATAAACAGCTCCTTAGCTTTTCATTTTCCCTTGTGCTTGCAGCTGAGCCCTGCCTCATCTCTCTCATACCCAACATGGAATTAACATCTGATACAGCAGAGTCAATCAGGCTTCCAGTGAAAGTCCCCATTCCCCAAGCAACTATGCTGTCTTTGATCCCCAGTACTTGGCAGATGTGTTAATCTACAAGTTCTGGATCCACATCTGCTTTAGTTGGTACAGATCCAAAGCAATGCTCATACTAAAGTGCTAAACAAACAAGTCAAAATAAGGTATGAATCCTCCTTATTCTCTAGTACAGTGCACACAGATTTTTTTTACTTTTTTTTAAATACACCTAGACTAGGTAGCACTTTTATCCAACACTGAGGGGCCAAATTTCTGTACAGTCTTACATTCTGCAAACAATCAATCAACCTTTTATATAGCTTAGAGCAGAGTATGGTAGATAAAACATAAAGAGTGAACGTCTGTTTGACACAACACAAAATCTGGAGACAGATGAGGAAGAGCAGGCAACCAATAGCGCCACATGCAACAAAATAAGCAAAGGTCATATATGTGATCTACAATAATAAATGTGAAACATAAGAGAATCTACATAAATAGAGGTTTCAAGACAGCACTAGCAAATATTCCTCAAATAAGTATTAACCTTTCTTGCTGCTAATATTTAAAAACACACCAAGGTTTCTTGGTAAATCTTATGAAGTAAATAAATATATTTTTATAAATTCTGTGCGAATTTTTCGGGAGCAACACCACTCACAGTCAGATGCAGCATTTCACTTAGCCCAGCACAGAAAGACAGATGGTTCACCTACTGTCCAAAGAGGATAAGGTTCTCACATAGCAAGTGTCTTTTTCCTCTCTGTACTCAGCACTGGTGAGGCCACAACCTCAGATCCTGTGTTCAGTTTTGGGCCACTCTCTACGAGACGGACACTGAGGTGCTGGAGCATGTCCAGAGAAGGGCAATGAAGCAGGTGAAGGCTCTAGAACACAAGTCCTATGAGGAGCAGCTGAGGGAACTGGAGTTGTTTAGTCTGGAGAAAAGGAGGCTGAAGGGAGACCTTATTGCTCTCTACAACTACCTGAAAGGAGGCTGTGGCAAGGTGCGTATCGGTCTTTGCTCCCAGGTAACAAGTGACAGAACAAGAGGAAATGGCCTAAAGTTGTGCCATGGGAAGTACAGATTGTATATTAGGCAATATTTCTCCACTGAAAGGGCTGTCAGGCACTGGAACAGGCTGCCCAGGGAAGTGGTTGAGTCATCTTCCCTAGAAGTTTTTAAAGACGTGTAGATATGGTACATCGGGACATGGTTTAGTGGGAAACTTGGCAGTGCTGGGTTAATGGTTGGACTTGATCATCTTACAGGCCTTTTCTGACCAAAATTATTCTATGATATTACTCTGAAAGATGTGATCTGGAGAACATAATGTTTGGAATTTTAGAAACATGGCAAGACATACAAAGAAATCAGAAAGGTAGCATCCAATAGCAGCTGTATATTACTGCAAAAGCCACCAGTGTCATTCTACTCATCACAGACAGGGAGAGGACACAGATTAACTGCAAGTTACAGCCCTTGGCTTGGAAGCATATCCTCTGCTTCAGAGCTTTTACTGTCTATGAATACCTCTATCTTGTTATTTTGTATATGTAATCTCATTGTCTACGTACCAAACTGACCAGATGTCCTGTACATATGTTAGGCACAACATTTGCCGACATTAACATATACTGTCTCTCCCTAGGCCTGTTTATTTGGCCTTGGGGCCATGCTAACACATACACATAGCTTCTGGTTACAGCTGGTTTCCATCCAGAGAGCTCAGACTGTACATTTGCACCTGCCTGCAAAATACCGGACAGACAAATCTCTGTATGAAAACCTGTCTTAGGCAGACACCATCCTACCCAATACATCTAATACTGGAGTGAATGAGTCTTCAAAATATACCTTTGCCTTCTCAAGACTTGTCCTGTTATCAAAGACTTTTTTGTAAAAGTTGTATCTGGATTTTAAAAAACAAGCATTTTTTTCCTGTCCTGTAGGTATTTCAGATTTTTTTGCCATTCAAGTACATCTTGGCCACTCACTTCCAGTCATTACCTCTTGATGTTTGTAATATAAATTCAATTAAAATTCCAATTAGAACAGAAAAAGTCATTGCATAAAAGAAGCTGCTTGAGGAATAAGTAACTGCAGAACAGAGATACTGTTATTGAGAGGCAGTAATCTTCCCAGAAAGAACTCAGTAATGAAACTGGTCTCATTTTATTTTTAATTAAGCTAACAATTTCCTTTCAGTGTAATATCAATGCTAGACAAGACGACAGATCAGGAACTGTGTAATATAAACAACAAAGTTATCTTAAAATATGCCTTAACTGCTGTAAAATGTGCTTTCAGGAACACAGCATTGCACGATGTATCAAAATAAAAGATGTAAATCGTGAAACACTTCAGGTTTAAAACACTAGTATGTCTTCTCACTGCTTTACTTCAGGCTAAACAATTACATTTAATGACAATATGATTTAAATGGTTTGTTTAATGAACCATTACACTTAGTAAAGTTAAAATCATCTTGCATTCAACACATCAAAGGGTTCTTTCAATCACCTACCTCCCCGGCTGGCAAGGACAGTACCGTCATAGGAAAACGTCAAGCATGAAGTGTCAGTGCCTGGAGCATGGGCTTGCCTGCAGTGGAACTTTGTGTGCACCTGTTTGTCAAACAAATAAAACATTAGGAAATTTGCTTATTTCAAGACAGGACAAATATTTCTTCATCGCATTTTGTGTACTCTGCTGCTATTCTTAAATTTAAACAGAAAACCCTGTATTTTTAGCAGGTACAGAAGCTAAATATTTCAACAGTCTTTTAAAAATGTCATATACGTTTCAGAATAGGCTTTCATAATAAGAGCTTGAATGCAAAATTTGATTTTTTCACATGTTTAATTATACAGTCCACACTTACATAGCATCAACACTCTTGGAAAACTCCCACTAGCACTGAATAAGGGTAGTTACTCCTGGTTAAACTAAAAATACATTTTGAGAAAGCTCTCAACACTCCCCTAAGCAGGTTTATAGCTACAAAAAATAACAAAATACAAGATACATACTTTGGAAAGGACTTGAAAGGAGGATTGGAAGAATTTAATTTTGTCAGATTTAATCCTTGCCAAAATTCATGGCTTATATAATAGAAAAAAGCTCAGATATTCTGAGGTTTGTGTTCCTTTTAGTTGCAAAAAATTTCAAGTTTGGGAATGATGTATGTTTATTTTTAATTATTTCTATTTTGTTTATAATCTTAGAGAAGGAAAAAAATTACTTTCAAGTTAATGTTTTGTTCTCCTATAGAGCTAACTTCTTATATATTAAGTCACCATTTACTAAAATCCCTAAAAATTAGATTAACGAGGGAGGAACCTCAGATTAAGTTTTAGCACTTTTGTAAAATCAAGCTTTCCTACTTCCCAACCAAAACCAAAGATGCCTTACATACACAAGGGAAAATGGAATAAAAGGAAAAAGACAGAAACAGAGATGAAGGAATTTGACAGGTTAATTTTTTTTTTAACATATAGGAAATTACATGTCTCATTTGCCCTCTTTTCCTAATATAAAAGTCATTTATATCATTGTAAACTAAAGCATTCAAGAATTATAGGTTGCGGGTACAACTGTATCTCAACTCCTCATCTGTAAGACAAGGATTAAAACATGTTCTTACTCCTACAGAAGGGAATAAGACAAATTAGTTATCTTAGAGTCCTTTATTTACTATAGTAGATAAGCAAAACAGAAGAATATGCATAGAAACATACATTTTCAGAAGAGGATTTAAACAGCATGCAGTAAGTCAGATCTAGAATCATACTCTGAGCAGTACGAGGACAAAATACTGAGCAGTTACCTAGTGATTACTATTCAATCTATACATGAAGAGAGACAGTTCTACAGAGTAAAAAAGGATGTGACCATGAAACGCAAACACATGGACTGAATTAAGCTTGCACAGGAATCCTCAGTTATTGTATCTTCTAATTTTTGACTATGTGCCTTTCTAGAGCTCTTTACATGGGCTATTTTGTATGCAAAAGACCCAAGCTAGTAATTAGCATTGTTTACCCTTTCAAATATTTACTCTAAATTTAGTTCAAAAGCTAGAGAATCTTTGTGTGATGACATTACTAATGATTGCAAGCTTGTTTTGGTATGCAGTCAAGTTTTGAGAGGAGTCACATAAGTCATTCCCCCCCACAAATGATGCTTCAACAAACAAAGGAGGACTTCAAACACCAAGTAAATGCTTCTTACAGTATTTAGAGATAGAATGCAATAGACTACATTTAGCCACAGTACTTGTTTTGAAATTACTGTCACTGCTAGCAAATTGTGCGTATCTCGGAGAAACTCTATGAACAGATTGCAGTTTACAACTGCATGCCTTTGGTGGGGGTGTTTATAAATACTAAGAAACATATTTTATGCATCCAATTACATAAAACTTTCCAAGTATGTGAAACATATAAAGGATAAACTTTGAATTGGCTATCAGAAAATAAATTTTCTGTAATATTTGTTAAACATTATCAAGAAACTAAACGATGTATTTTCTACCTAAAAAATACCCTGAACACTTGCAAAACCATCATAAATGGTTAATAATCACACCTAAAAAAATGACAGAAGGATTACAATATGGTATTTAGCTATTTCAAATAAATTGGAAAAACTTCATTTGGTCTCCACAACACTTGTCTACTCAACACTCCCATGCCTCCTTGGCAATGTCACACTGAAATACATGTATTAAAGTAACGTTTTTTTCATTTTGGTGTCCAACCTAATGCAAGGGTCTTTTTTTTTCCTTTCATTTCATCACAGAATCCTAGGGGTTGGAAGGGACCTCGAAAGATCATCTAGTCCAACCCCCCTGCCAGAGCAGGTTCACCTAGAGTACATCACACAGGAACGCATCCAGGCGGGGTTTGAATGTCTCCAGTGAAGGAGACTCCACAACCTCTCTGGGCAGCCTGTTCCAGTGCTCTGTCACTCTCACAGTGAAAAAGTTTCTCCCGATATTCACATGGAACCTCCTATGCTCCAGTTTGCAACCATTGCCCCTTGTCCTATCATTGGTCATTACTGTAAAAAGCTTTCATCCTCAATCAATCTGAAACTACTCCCTTTTGCTTTGTTTTAGGTACATATTAAAATAAAGAAAAATACTTGGGATCCAACCAATACCTTTTCTTTTATGTTTTANGAGGGGGAGAGGGGGAGAAAGTAAGTCATGTGTTTCAGGAGCTTTGTTATTTTCTGTGGTCAAAGATACTGATTTTATTTAGCATGAATTTATGAATCCATCAATCAAACATAAACTGTATCTTTCAGGAATTAAACAGCTCACCTTAAATATGGATCCTTTTCAATGAAGTACCAACAATTCAAATCAGTTTTCACCCTTTTTCAACTGTTCCATAGAAAAAGAAAAATAGCAACACACAGATATCCAAGACTCTCACACTATTTGCCCCGTAATCACAAAAATGAAAACGAGAACAAATTTAGCCCAAATCTATTCAGCTTCAATGCCTTAGGATTTCACGTAAAATGAGACTTGTCTGCAAGGGACAGAAAGACTGCATCAGCAATTCTGGTTGTCTTTAAAAATAAATTTGCTCAGTTTACCAGTAATAAGATTGTTTTCCTAACTTTGAGCTCTGCAAGCTTGCCCTCCATATATTATTCCACAAAGGAATATAACCCTGAATTGTAATACTAAATCAAATATTCCAAAATGATTAAAGGTTGCTCTAAAAATGATAGAAGGTTGAACAAGAAGTTTTTACATATACTGGCAAATGTCCATTACAGTTTTCAGAGAAAATAATGTGCTTGGCCTCTGGCCTCTTAACATTTTTAACAGATGTCTAATCTTGCTAACAAATCATTAGCAAAAAAAATTGTTATCAGAATGTTTCTTGCTGGAAAGACATGAAACAACAGATCTAATGTACACAATTCAAAAATTTGATTCAGGAAGGGAAGGAGAGCGCATTGAAACACTAGATAAAGATATAAAGATAATTAGGGCAAAGTGTATCTATATTTCTCCATCCTTAACACTCTCCTTTTATTATGCTCTCCATTTATAATGCTCGCCTGTTATTATGGAGTACTAGTCATGTGCCATATAAAAATTCACAAGTTTGTCAGTCCTTAAAAATTTTTAAAGGTTTAGTTACTTAAGCAAACACTGCAGTAACACACTCTTATGTTCCGCCATTTGTTTGAAGGCTTCCTAGCAAATAACTACAGCAAATTTCTAGCTTTTTATTAGCACATATATTTTTGTTAAGCAATTACAGCTGACTGGACTTGTGTGCAACATGAAACGACAGGCAGAAAACACGAAGCACGTATGAGAAAGGACAGAGTTGCATGTATCAAAAAAACGAGGATAAGAGACAAACAGCAGGATTTGTAATACTGCCGCAGTCCTCACTGAGAGCATGAGTACCAGGTAAAATTAGCCCAGAGAAAGGATTGGAAAGAATGGGGGAAAAAAAGCTACACGACCAGAGCATCAGTAATGAATATCCTTTGTATAAAAACTGGGTGGATTGAAGAGGACCAGTATGTGAAGTGAAGACGACAGTGGCCACATGAAGTGTGTATCACAAATGAATGACCTACAACAGAGCTGCATGGCTAGAGAGAGCTCTGTCACACAACTGCTCTCCTCCTCCAGAATCCTAAATAAAACATTTCCTAGGAAAAGCAGAAGACAGACCTAGTCAGTTTTTTCACCTCAGAAATCCAAGTCAGATCTATGAGAATAACAACAATACACATAACTAATGAAGTTTGTGAACTTTCCACATTGTTTCTAGGACATAATATTTCACAGTAAGTCAACACTTTCCCAAGATTATAACGCTTCTCCTCCTCCCCTTTTTGTCTTATAACAATGAATGTCACAGGTGAGACATTCTTCTTTCTTCTTGTTCCTAACATCTTCAAGATCTTTTTAGAAGCAGAGGCAGTAAGTTAAGGAAGGCCTTGGGGAAAGTGAGATCCACAAAGATTGCTATATAAGTGTTTTTTAGGCATATTACAGATGCCTAAAAAAATTTTACTCACTTATTAGTGTGAACACAATCAACCATGCAACCACAATCGTGTCCATAGCAAAAGGAACTGTACCCAGTCCTGAGCGTGCAACTAGCAATGTGCAAACTAGTCTAGTTAGCTCCAGGACAAGGAAGGTGTATTCTGAACAGGGAAGTTCACCTCTAGAAATGCCTCCCATGCTAAATTACTGATGTTCCCCCTCTTTTGCCTCAAGGAATGTTTTCAACACTCCTTGACAGAGCCGGAAATCAGGATTTACACTGGTTTCAAATGTGAGGCAGAAGGGCAGGACTAGCTGGGCAGACATGCCAGGAAGGCAAGTCCCTAGCCACGTATCACTGATTTAAATGGGTGATTTCACCTGACTAAGATACTTCCAGCAAAATAAATGAGCTGATACTGACAATATTCAACTGCAAATATGATAATTTTTAATAAACATAAAAGCCTTCCAAGATAACATATTATCACATTTCAGTCTCAAGGTGACAAAGGCATGAGCCATAAAGCTGTAAGAAGAAAACAAACCAACCAACCAGAAACTTTTTTAGTCACAATTGAGCAAAGCTGTCATGGTCTTTGTTGAAAGTGATCCCATCAGAGACAGCCAGCAATCTCAGAGCTGTGATCACAGCTGACAAGACAGACAGGTTCCCAGGGCACGAGTTACACTTTCCAAATGGCCATTTCCCCATCCCCCTACAGTCATCTCTACTGAAGGAAGCATATTTGCTTTGCTCACAGTTATAATCTAGAAAAGAAATGTAACTGTACTTTCTTGGTTTAGTATATCAATTACAAATTATCAGGTCTACATATGCCAGCTGAATTCAAGAATTTTTCAATTTTTTTCCCTGAGTAGGCAATTGCAGACTGTACCAGATGCTTTTCTTAAGTCTCTGTAAACATGACCCCCGGGCTTTCAGTTTATGTGATAGCTCTTCAATGCCACTTCCCGTGGTGTAGAAATGTATGCTGTTTCAGTAATGACCATGCTGATGCAAAACAAGATTAACTTGTGAAATTTGAGGTTTTAGTGTTTACATGATTACACTGTTACATGATTTGCTCTTCTCTATGATTTTCTAACTCAGTAACATCTACATGCATTATTAGCAGACCTGAAACACTCCTTCCTTTCTCTCAATCCTGATTAACTAATTATAAATACAGTAACCTAACTTTATTTGCCATATTTAACTGTCCTGCGTGTCCATGATATTCTCATCTGTTGCAATTAAGGTCTTTTTCTAGGTGGAAGGATGATATTCTAGGGGAATCAAGTCTCTGGGATTTCATTCTCTCTCACACTCAGCAGTGGTTCAACACCCAAAAATCCTTCACATTGTCTCGGTTTACAGCCGGTTCACAGAGTTGTTTTCCTAGTTGTAAACCCATGAGACATTTATTTATTTATTTATATTGTTTTTCTGCAGTTTTTCTGGAGCAACTGTATCATTATGAAAAGATTACATAACCAGGAAAAAAAAATTGAAAAGATAACAACTCTGTAACTACTTATAAAGTTTATAAAATCTTCAACCCCTTGCAATAAATCTTGCATTATATCATGGAACTATGAATGAAAATAAAAACACAAGTGTGAAATGCTTAGTTGGAAAATGCTGGGCTGTTATGGAAAACAGCATTCTTTGTAGAGAAGCCATACAGCAGTGTAGCGAGTCAAGGTAAAAAATGATTTAATATTTTGTTAATTGCAATTGTTAATTGCATTGTTAATTGCTGATTTCTATAAAAAAAAATCTCTAACATCTACACAGAAAGCAATGAGGCAAGGCGTCTGATACACTTGACTATATGCAGTTTTAGATGAAATAAGGAAGCAAGGATGCTGGCTTCCCTTAGAGATGTCTCTGAATCACCATAGAGTGACAAGAAAGAGCCTTCTATCTGCCCATGCTTCCTTCACCACTTAAGAGGATTAAATTTCTAAGAATATTGCTGACCACAGAAACAATTTGTGTTTAAATTAATTCATCAAGAAAGATTTTAGGAAACCATTTTAGAAAGATGGCTTCTTAACAGTACTGCTAAATATTTGCCTAATGGTTTGAAAATGAAACCCCAGATGAATGTTTGGCTGCACTGTCAAACTTTGCATTTGAAAAAATAATCTATCTTGGCCACAAAACCAATAAATATTACTAATAAAAATAGCTTTTGGATACTATTCAGTTGGCCCCCTTTGGGGATTTTTTACTCTGCATGAGAAAAAATTAACAAGGATGTAAAAGAAGATATCCTAGAACCTCATAGGTGAAACTCACCTATATCAATATCAGATGTTTAATATTAATTAAAAGTAGCCTTTTGCTTATTGGCAATAATCAAGCAAAAATATAAACAGAAAAAATAAAAGCTATACAAATGTCTTTAAAAGGCAACTACCATGAAGTTAGTCCCACAAAAATTCAATATATATTCTCCTATTATTTCAGTCTCCATTGCTCCCAAAGCTTAAGACCCATTTTAGTGTTCCTATAGAGGTACAGTGTGAATAGTGAGATATAACTGAAAATATACAGAAATTCACACTTAGTAATGCTTGAGCCAAAATGGGTATAGTTTGCAATGAGTTATCAAAGGTGGCTGTATAATAAAGCTACTTACTTGTTGAGAAAAAGTAACTACAACTGTATATTCCAAAAATATGAATGTATTTCTCTAAGAAATGAACACTTTCGCTAAACTTTTGTAACTTATAGCAAGCTATGATTTCTTCTACAATACTTGATTTTTCCAATAAAAATGTACTGCAAACCCTTATGCTGTATTTTCTCTGCCGATTAATTAAAATAATGTAATTTTTTAAAAACATGGATTTGGTTTTATTTATTCGGGTTGAAAGGTGAAGAATGAATGCCTCAGATAAAACAGTGAGTGGTATTTTGTCACATGAAGTATTTCAGTGATAAAATGAATGTTGTAACTCAGAGCCTCAGTGGTTTGTAAATTAAGTTGCATAAAGAGGCTGAGATTATTTGATCAATACACTTAACACTGATTTTCAAGGAACATACATATCTGAACTTTTTTTTTAAGTTTCTAGAAAACAAAAAATGCCATCATCATTCAGCAAAGTAAGTTGTTAAGAGAAGTTGGTTTTCAGAAGTTAAAGAAAACTCCTGTTCTTCAGCCAGGCACTTTTTTTTAATAATCAAAGATATATTGCTATTACTCTGTACAATGCAGAGGTGCTAAAAGCCATCAATTCTAGTTACCTTTAACTCAGAGTTTTAACTGATGAGTTCAGCAACTTCAGGATTAGGCCACAGATTTATGTATGAGTAAAATGTAAAAAAAAAAAGATGACTCATGCAATCTTTATCTTCTTTGCAAGCAATATTCCTATCTCAGTTTCACAATCACTTATTTGACATTGCTTTTTTCCTCCCAATAATTTTATATAATTGACTAGCTAAATAAGCAAACAAATAAAAATCTCTTTACATTTATAAGGAAAAATTAACAAAGTGGGAAAAAAAATCAAAAACTGCTTTCTCCAAGTTGTATATACTAACTGAACACAGTGCTCCACAGAAGAAAAATTAATTCCCACTAGCTTTGGATGTAAACCCAAAGGTACAAGTTACAAATCTACTGGTTTTGCAAGTAAAATAGTACAGCGTTAATCACTGTTTCCATGTGTACAATATACAGTTGTTGAATGCTCTTTTGACAAAATGTGCTTTTGTTCAAACACAACAACTGACAAATGAATAGTCCATTTGAATTCATTCAGAAACAACACACAGTCTTAAATAACTCTGGCAGTTCAGTTTTTGTGGTAGAATCAACTTCAACCCCAAAAAACCAATAAAATCTTTCATTTTTAAAGACAATTTGTAAAATAAGTTACATTTAAAACCAATATTTCCCTGTTTCTGCAAGATGAGACTCTAGTATACTTGGATTTTATTTCTGACACTCAATACTGAAATGATTTGAAAATTAATGTTTCCATTTTAAAACACCTTGTATATTTATTCATCTACACTGCACAACACCTCGTCATCTCAAGTTTCCAAGCTAGCCTACAGCAATTAAGTATCTAAGCACTAGGTAAAGTGAAAAAACTTGTAATCTCTTTTAGAAAAGTGTGGCTTGGTGTTCTACAGTGAAATTCCTGAATATATTTCAAACATGGATCGTTTCTAAAATTAGGGGGTTTTAATCGTTATTTTAAAAAGACTACTGTTTAATTATGACAGGATATAATTCCTTTGTTTGAAATCAACATCCTTAAATCAATTAATCCCTTCTGTCTAAGTATCCTCCCTCAAACAGGCTGCAGTATCCCTATACCAATTTGTCTCTGAGAAGTACAGGATCATTACAGAATTTTTTGTTCTGCAATTAGCCTTCTCCTTTACTGCTAATGTTGCTTCAAAACCCTTGTTTCTCTTCTTTTCCTATTTCCAGGTTTTTTTATGATACAGTGCTGTATCTCTCCTGACTGCAGTTCTCTTTCCACTAGCATCCCTAAAGTTCTTCTCCATCCAACAAAAAGATTGCTTCCATTTTTTTCTGATAGCCTTCCAGTTCCATTTCAGCACAAAATTTCACACTAATGCCTGGCAACTTCATATTTCATCTCCATCAGCAGCGGCACCTTCAGAGCATAGGTAGACACAAGAATTGCTGTTTGTGAAAGTCATATCAGAAATCTCACTTGCATCATCCACTTCTCACCAAATAGCTCCATGTTTCTTTCTCTTTCTCTCCCAATCACTTTTTCACACTTCGGCTTTTCCATCCAAAACTGCTTTCTCCTCCATCGTCATTCCTTGTCAATCCCATTTAAATTCCTTCCTGAGTCTCAACAGATTTATCCCTGGCAAATCCAACAACGCTACCCCATCCTCATTCTCATTCAGCTTAGAAAAAAGTGTGTATTTTCTATTCCCCTTCATCATTGTTTTATGAGGTTCAGTATGTTCTGTACACCTTTTACATGCTGGGTCCCTTTGTGTGTGATTTAATTTCTTTCTCTCAGTTTCACTGGCTATTCACAATTACTCAATCCTCCTGGTCACTGAACTTCATACTCTACAATGTATTTTTAAGAACACTGTTCACAATCATGAACATTTGCATGCTATTGAACCAACTTCCAAGAAAAAAGGTACATCATCCTCTGTCTGCTGAACATCTTAGTTCATCTTGACACAGAATCGTAAAATTAGAGAAGACCTTCATGATCACCAAGTTCAACTGTTAACCTACCATACTGCCAAGTCTCCCACTAAACCATGTCCCTATTTGCCATATCTACACATCTTTAAATACTTCTAAGGAAGGTGACTCAACCACTTCCCTGGGCAGCCTGTTCCACTGCCTGACAACCCTTTCAGTGAAGAAATCCTTATTCACTTTCTGACATAACCACATTTGCTTCAGGAGGAGAACAATCAAAGCTGAAGCTTGTTTTATACAGGCGGACACACAGCAGCACACATTGGTATAGCCCTGCCTTGCTCTCCTACCTCAATGCAATAGCCAAGAAGCAACAATGGCCTGTCTGGAGTACAGAAAACATTCCTACACCTCTGTCAACTCCTGTCCAGTTTGGCACCACACTTTCACACATCAAATATCAAAATCAACCAGGCATTTGCACGTTTGTGACAAGTGACATGCCAATGGTTGGCAATGCAATGGTTTCTGCTGACTAAAACAGATGTCCCTGTTCTGAAAATTCACTCAGGCTCCTGAAAGTGGTCTTAAATATAAGCCAGTCCTCCCATTAGAAGGGCAGGAGAACACTACCTATACTAGTTGTGCTTTTGAAAGCCCTGGTGAAACAGCCTCTATAAAGGTCACAGCAGTATACTCTGGTGACCCCAACAAGATGAAGTTTGCTTACAGGTCTTGGGCTCAATCTGCACTCCAAACAAGACCACAGACTTACGTACTGGTGAGGACAATGAAGCAGGCTGGGGAGCTAGGATACAGTGTCATTTATATGCTCTTACTAGGGTATGTGCTGTTCACAACAGCTACATTCATCGGGAGCTTAGTGTCCATAAAAACCATGGTCCGTGATTATACAATGAATTGGATTTTTTGAGAATATTTCACTCTTTGTGTGCGAACTAGCATAATACTTTCAAATTTGTCCATCCTATTCTGACCTTAATAAAAAGTATTACACCCAGCATTAAATACAAAAAAGTTTCAGTGCTAATTACAGGTGACTGCTTTGAACACAAAACAGTCACAAGGCAAATCTGGAAGTGATACATATACACGGTGAAAAGTGAAGTAGTAACCATTAAGGCATTTTTTAAAAATTCTATACATTGCTTAATCTGAATGAAAATTCCATATATTGAATTATCTAAAGAATACCTTGTTTAAATTACTAGAGCTTAGAATGATTATACACATTCAGAAATTCTATTAAACTAGATTCTCATTATAAGTTTGTGGGTGTACTTAGTGACACAGAGACACACTGTATATATATTTACGCATAATGTGTGAAATATATAGATAGTCGTATTCAACTCCAAATCTAGTTCTCTATCTCATGAGAAATTCAGAACTTGGTTTGAGGAAGGCAGCTGTTCCACGGATGTATCTGATTTCAGTCTATGTATTATCACTGCAGTCATACATTAAATAAAACACAGCTGGACAACGCTCCACCTATTTCACCACTCTCTCTGCTAACTGTTTAGCACTAACATCTGTTGAAAACAAACTTTAGGAAATAGGGAGATCATGAAAAAAACCCTTTATTATAAAATATTTTGCACTGGAACAAGTTTTACTGATTTGTAAAGAAAGCCTCACATATATTCAATTATGTTTTAATTATGAGATTTATACCTAGAGTTGAAACTTGCTTACTGAAGGCTGTCCTACAAAAAATATAATATTACTACCAATACTTTTCATTTCATATGATTGGCTTAATTCTGTAACTGTTGCCAAGAGATGGTGTAGTTGTGCAGTTTATCTTCTCATCGATAATTGTGGATACAAAAATAACTTCTTTCTACAAACTTCTAATTAAAGTTAACTAGACATATATTCTTTAGAAACTGAGGGCAGTCTGTAGTGTATTATGGCCAACTATTTAAGCACATTTAAAACCGTATCCTCACAGAAGTGCACCTTTTAATGGATGCAGCCCTGAAACAATTGTTCTCTATGTAGAAATAGTTTGTTCATTATCAGACTTCCTCTGAGTCAAGTGTATGAAAACTAATCCTACATGTAAAAGCTATGCTTCCCTATAATTTATCTTCTTTATTTAGCGTCTCAATTTCTAACAGACTCATGGGGAATATTTTTGTATTAAAAATATATTTCTTAATTCCATAAAGCTGAGCACATTTCAAAATAAATCACTCTCTTATTCAACTGAAGTAAAAAAAAAAGTTTAAAGTAGTTTTCTTTCTGTTTCTCTTTTTTTAAGTTTATTTTTTTTTAAATTAAACATTTACGAAAAAAGTCAGGTGCAAGCACCGCACAACAGTAACTATTGGTTTCCTAGGCCAGCGTTCACTTTCTGATAGTGGTCAGCGACACAGGCACACGTGAATTTCCCACAACTCTTCTTACCCATCTTCTACATTAGACATATAGAAAAGTTAGAAATTTGGTAAAATTTAAAATTAGATCAGGAAAAAAATAATCAGTAAAATAAAAGTTTACTCTACTATAGTAATGAGAAGAATTGAGAAAAGAAATATATTTCAGAAGTTTAAAAGTTCCAAATAATTATTTTTGAGATTTTGCACTGTCTGAAATGATCATTTCATAAAAAACCAAACCCTACTTTAATTTCCTTTTCTATTAAAACAACCAAACCCAGCTAGCTCTTAGTACACTATTTTCTAAACTTCACATTATTCTTTATGAATAGCCCAGTATAGAAAGCTTTCTAAAAGTTATAAATTGATGAGAAAAACGAAGCCTGCAAGAGATATATCCAAATATGAAGCTGGAAGGGGGCAAAGGGCCCATAAATTAACTCAAGAAATTGAGCAAGCATATGCAGACAGAAAGTACCCAATCTTCATTCAATATGTTCACAGATCAGAAGTCATTATTTCCTACCACTTTTGTTCTTAAATAAATCCACTTGATCAAGCTGTAACAGCTTTCCTTTCAGATGTATTTTAAAATACGGGAGGAGTTTTAGGCCTCTCTAATAGAACAAACTTAATGACCAAGAGTTGTACAGAAATATACTTTTCATTGGTTTTATGAAATTCATGGTATAAACCTGCTGTTCATCTCCTCACCAGCTCCAAGAAATAGTGATGTACTAAGAACCACAATGAAAAACATTTGGACACAAAACTAGCTTCCTAATGAAGGACAAAATTCATAACTTACAAACCCTATCAGGCTCTAGACCAATGAAGTGTTCAGGTTGCTTGAGCAGTGCATATACTACAGTATCTAAAAGCAATTTTTCTGACAAGCCAGACTACTCTGGAGATCACCTTGTTAAAACAAGATGCAGCACTTGTACTTTTAACTTTTTGCCCCTGCATAAAAGGAAAATTTTCTCTAACAAAGCGAGCTCAAGAGGGCTTCTATTTCTGTTTCATTATGTTTCCTTATTTTACCTTTCTAGTTCTGTAACATTATTCATGATACATTAATAACACTACAATATTAATAAAGCCAATCACATTGCTATAATGCCTACTCTTCTTGAGCTGTCATTTTTAAATAATTCCTGTAAGCTCTACTGTTATTTTTCTAAGTAGTAAATCAAATAAAGATATATAATCCCTGTGGGATAAGCCTTTTTCCTTTAACAATACATGAATCCAAAGTAAAATCCTTTATGCTGTTTTCATTGGGGTGTGACAGACTTCCAAGATTTAGAATTGCCTTTCATCACTATATTAGATAGTGCAAACATTTAGATAGCTCTTAACTATAAACTGTTTATTACATAAGATAGAAATGCACTTAGAAATACAGCAGGGCACATTTTATCTTAGCATATGATTGTCAGATTCTTTACTGCAGCTAGCTTCAGAGTATAGATAGTGATGTACTGGCGAAACCAGACGTATACAAAAAGGAGTAATATATGAATCTGTTAATATTTGCTGCTGGCAAGCTTGTGTGTGATTTCCAGTTTCTGGAGCAGAGGTCTGGCACATATACATATGGAATGAAAGGGTGGAATATTATGGATATGGAAAACTTACCTTAAGTTTGAAAGGGGAATATAGTATATTTGGATATATTTCATCTTGTATTTACACAAGAAATTTCCAGATGTAGCCAGACTGCCCTCCTCAAAGCATGAAGCATGTTACATACTTGGAGGAAACTGGAAGATTTGCCTGCTGTTTAGCTATAGTAGTGATATTCAGCAAATTTAAGAATAGTCCCTGTAAAATGTTTCTATTAAATACTGATATTTCAGTGGAATAATTATAATGCTGTGAATATATCAATATAAACCCCAAATTCTATAGAAGCAAAACCAAATCAAAATATCCAAACAGGCAAGAGAATATTCCATGGCTGAAATAATGAATAAAAACTAGCTGGTGTGAAAGGAGCGTAATCCTGGAATGCTGTGATAGATCAGATGCCAAAGACACACTATGATCTTTGTCTGGTAGAAACTGTATCTAAAAAGGCATATGCACATTAGTAAAGCTTTTTAGTAGACAGACATAAGGCACACATGTCAAGAATCTATTACCGAGAGGTATGTCTTTTGCATGTCAACATATGCAAAAAGCACCCTGTAACTATGCAAAGACCCAACAACCTCATCTTCCCAAAGCATGGGTATAAATCCCCTCAAAGGACCTTGCAATTAATGCAGAAAATATTTACAGCAAGTCTCAGATCTTACTACCAGTTTTCATTCCGCTCTCTTGGCAGCATCAGCTATAAAATCCATCAAGAACAGCAAAATAAAGTTTAGAAAAAAAATTCCAAATAACATCTGGGCTTGGATTCCCATTCCAAAACAAAAGAGTCACCATATTTAGGCCAAGAAACAACAACGAAAGTATCTTACATGATCTTTTTGCATTATCCAGACCCATTATAGTAGTTGTACAGTATTTCTTCAAAATGGCTCAAATACTTGTAGAACTTTTCATCTCTGAAACTCTGCCTTAAAACTTTATACTGCATACCACAAAACTAAAGCTTACAAAAACCCTTTCAAAGCAAACAGTCACTAAATATAGAAATGTATTTATCTTACATCTATAAATCATGTAATTATTTTGAAAATACTTTTAACATGAGTATTTGTAATTAAAATGTACAGACCTTAGATCTGCTTAACTTCAGTACATACTGTGACATCCCACTTTTGTTCCCCTTATATTTTGAAGATGGTTTTATTTTAAGGTGGCTTAAGGGCATGTGGAAAACAGGTTATTGGGATTACCACTTGATCACACCACTTCGGGGGATATTCATGTGGGCAGTATATTCGTATGTGTGTTGGTGTTGCATTTCATTGTTATTGTGCATTTTAAGTTCTGTAAAATCACTTCAAGCTTTAGTTAAATAATTTAAAGCTGCTCAAAAACCGTAAGTTACTCTAGCAATTTAAAATAAAAGTAAGCTTTTAAAACCAGGAAAACAGAAAACGCTAGCAAATCAGTAGTTCAGCAATACTGTCGTAAATGCTCACTTTTTTGCAGGAAACAGCTGAAGAATGGAGTTAAACATACCACTAGGTGTTTTAGGAAACAAGGAAGTAAAAAACCAGAAGTTAATCACAAGCTATAAAAATATTTGCCTGAGCACTGAATCAGTTTGCGTTTAATGAGAATCAAATTTTGTTGAAAATCATAAAACATTGCATGTTTCCAGTTCAGATTTACACTACATAAAAAGTTAAGTCTATTACAGATATACCTGTCAAAGCTAACTCTTTACAGCCATGAGATAGCTAAAAGCTTGTAAAAAATATTCAAGGTTTCTAAACAGACTCAATTTAATACAGCCAGGAAAAAAAAAAAATCAACATTTTGGGTGTACAAGCTGTTTTCTTTAAGGCATTCAAAAGACACCACCACCCCTTACAAACTCTGCCTCCCCAACACCTTATCAATATTTTTGTATCACAGCTGCAATGATGTACCATAAAATATGTGACCTGTGAAGATGAGAAACATGATTCAGGCTGCCATATGCAAACAAGCTGTTTATGCAGTCCTGGGCTGAATGCAGCCAGGAAAAGCTGGAGGGAAAATACACATGATGGCCTTATCAGGTGATTTGAAATACTAAGGGAGGCCAAGTAGTTCAGCTTTCTCACCCTAATAAATCCTATTTGTAATCAATGAAAACCATCTTGATGCTTACCTGTTTAGTGTGGAAAGTGAGGGGAGCTTTTTTGTTCATTGAAGAGATTTCTATCAATTTCATCTCACAATCTACCCAGAAAAACTGGGTCCACAGAGGTTTACTGATTGCAAGACATGTTTGATATTAAGGACTCGCTCCACAGATCAGCTTGTTCAGCAATATGTATTATTATTGGTCTTGCAAAAAGCTCTGAATGGGCAAACACAGGCAAGATGAGGAATGTGAACCCACTTGAACTGAAGGTAGATCTAGTGGTTTTACTGCACTGCCCTGTGAATCAATAATTTTCAAGGTCCTGTCTTATTTTGATCACTCACTCTTTCCGACTCTCCATATTTGCCAGACACTTCTCTACACTCAGAACATTTAAACTGAGAGAGTTCTAATGTGTTATGCTGTGATTGACTATTTCACACTATTGTTTCCACTATTCATTGGAAGTTTGAAGGAAGTTATTTTTTATGTCCTTTGAAGCTGTTATTTTAAGCCAAGCTGACAGTGTTCATAATATTTCAAACAAGCTGACAGATCGTTCTGCTAATGTGCACTGTAAATGCACATGTACATGAACTCTAAAGAAAAACCATGCACTGACAAAATAACATACGTGAGAAAATAACACAGATTTATGACAAAATGAAAAAATCCTCTGAGGCAGGTGATTATAATGGATCATGATCATGCTGAGGAAGTTTGGAGAAAGGCAAGGCAGAGACATAATGCATTTGGCTAACTTAGTATTAGCAAGTTACCAATGTCAGTGTCATGAAGACAAAAAAAAGTCTTCCTCCAAAAGTTCCAAAAGTGGTTTTACTCTCACTACATACAGCTGGGAGATTTGGAATTGCACCAAAAAGCAGTGAAACCAGAAAACTGAATGAAACACTCGTGGCGTGCATTACTAGTCAGAACTAAAGAAGGGAACTGATCACAGAACCTTGTCACTCCCTAAGCACAACGTAGTTTTAAAAAAGCAGATACTGAGGTGGCTCTACGTGGATTGGAAAAAAACAACTAACTCATATAACAAACAGCTAATTTGACATCAGCAGGGATGATAAAACATGGGATAAAAAAGAGCTTGTTTGTTTCCAAATTAAATAAAATATGAAAAAATTATTTAATCAGACCATTCTGGACCAAGCTCTGCACAACTGAGGAGCAAACACAAGTGACATCATGGTGGTGATGGGGACCCCACCACACAGCAGGTTGACTTAATTTGTTTGCCCTTTGATACACACATTAGTTGGATTCCTGTAGCCAGTTCTAAATGCTACATCCGTGGAGCAGAGGATAATAAACCTATAATCAGCAGTCAGAAACTATGTCTACAGTGGCAAGGAAGATTTCTGGGAACTTCGTTAGGGAGCTTCTGCCACCTTGTAAAGTAGTATGGTCTTTGTGAAGCTTCAGAGGAAGACTGGCTTCCCACCAGAACTGCAGCAGCCTGCCTTCCCTTAATGAGTGCCCCTTCTGCTCTAGGAAAGGGCCTTACCAGACCCTCCTTCCGATCAGGGTATCCACTTCTGCCCTTGAAACTGCTGTTTTCGTGACCCTTCTCCTGTGAGAAAGTCAGGGCTTTACGTTTTCACTGAAGCAAAGCGAAATTTCCCTCTCTCTGAAGTGCGCTTTATGTTTGACAGGAGTTTTTACTCCTGTCAAAACTAAATGTGTCTAAAAACCTTCACAGACACCAGGATAACAGACACTATGGATAGTACATAGTGTGAGCCATAGTATCTGGCAGGAACACCTTCCTGAATTTAGTTTGTGCTTGCCACCACCATATGCAGGAACAGTGGTATGGGCATTCAACAGCGGGGTTGAAATGTCATTTATATTTTTAGTTAAATGCAAAAATTAAGTCAGACAGTCAAAACAGGCCTTTATGGGATCAGCTCAGGCACGACAGTATGCTCAACTAAGTTGCAGTTAACTTTAAACACCTTCCTGAATCTGTCCTTCCTGCTGCATACGTGCCAAATTCATAGTCTAAAATAATGATGCCAGAATTATGCCTAACTGATCAAGTATAAGAAATTAGAGCAACTGCCTTCTGCTTTCAAATACTAGGGTTTTGTTACAGGCTCAATAGAGTCTCCTCAAATGCTGACTTAATTTTTACTTGAAACAAAGCTGTTCCATAGTACAGCAAAATCTGTGTATACAGCTCTCACTTGTTTCAACAAAGTCAAATTTTATTTGCTGGATGGCAATTAGAAAATTTCTTCTTCAAAAACCAGAAGTTAATACTTCTACTATATATTTCTTCCAGCAGCTTAATGCTCGTATCTTCATCTGCATAGATTTACCCATTTTCCTCTGTAGCCTACAGTCCGTAAACCCAAAACTGCACCGCTTTTTCACAACTTAACATTTTCTTGTTCACCTTTGCAAGCATTTCTGCATCCTGTCAGCCCAGTAAGTACTTCAACATTCCAGTACAGAAGTCAATCCAATCCTTCTCTTTCTAAATCCTACTTTGGACACATGTTCCTCTTCAATTCTTTTTTCTTGTCCCTCATCACCCCTCAAACATAAGATGAAGGCTTTTTCTTTTTTTTTTTTTTTTTAAATTATTTCATTGAATACCTTTTGAAATGCCCGATTTTAACTATACACAGAGATTTTCAGAAGGTACCAGCAGTTTTAAATAAGAATGGCACTACAAAAACAATTTACAGTGCTCCTTTACACGGAAATGTGGCACATTTCTTAATGAACCAATAAAAACAAGGACAAAAATTCTTTAGTCTTTAAAAATACAAATCCAAGAACACTCCCAAACTTCATTTCCACTAGGAAACCACTTTAGTCTTGTATTGTTATACAGGGGTCACCAGTTGGAAATTGCACAAGATGTACAGGATATATCTTTAAATTATTCATAATCACCTTAAACTGCACTCAATCAGCATTGCAATATGTCATCTTATAGACACACTAAAGTTCAAAAGGAAAAGCACATGAAAAAGCAGACTACCAAGAGCACTATTGTTAAAACTACAGCAGAAAGCTTAGTATTTCAATACTGTATATGTTAAAATAAACAACATACACAGGTGATGAAAGCCAGTCTCTGAAAAATTTATTATTCTGCTAGAAAAAGTTTACACTTAGGATGAATTCTCAAGCTTCATGCCATTAGGAAGTTTTACTGGGTTTATAGTGGAAATAAAAACAGAAATAAAAATAGATGACAATCCCAAAATACAGGCTGTACTCTGAATATGATCAACAGGCTTTCTTTTCCTTTTACATCTATACATTTCCTCCTGCCTCCAGCAATCAAATTTTATTCAATCTTTGTGAAAAGTTCCCTAAATTGTCTGTTTTCCTTTTTTAAAAATCAAATGTTTTGAAAGATGAAGTTGAACTTACCAGTGTAACTTGTATTAGTTCAGTATTGTTTCCTCAAAGCCATCCTACCGGAATTGTAGAGCTTTCAAAGACTTATGATGTCACCTTGACTCAAAGGATCCTGTCCCTCCCACCCCACTTCCTCTGTAACCTCACTTTGGCTTCCAAAAAAATAAACCCTAATCCTATTTTTTTGTCCTGTGCATGCCATAAGTACTTATCCCATTGCAGTGAAAGTGACAGGGCATGAATTCTTTGGGTAAGATGGGCATAAAGGAAATATGAATGATTATTAGGATGATTAATTCTAAAAGCGGTTAAGCTTTGCCTGGTGAATATGTACTTCACATTGCAAAATTGAACTACTGAAACTAGACTGGTTTGTAAACTGTACTACACAAAGCAACAGGGACCACTGATTGCTATAAGCTTTGAATAATAAAGTAGTAGCAAGAACTGTACATATTCTTTGCCAGTTAGATTCATAACTACTGGAAATTTAGTTTAAGTTCAATATCTACAGAAGTTGTAGAATATATTTCATAATTTTAAAGAATTTTAAATAGTTTCCATTGTGACTTTGTCTACAGTGCATTTACATAAATTGATCCAATTTGCCTCTGTTAATTTTTACACATTGGACGACGTAACAACATTTGGCACTTAATGTGCAGCATTACCCCTACCCTCACCTACTTGGATGTTATTTCCATCTGCCTATTATCTGGATGAATAAGTGATTTCATTATGGAGTTTTATGAGTTACTGCTCAATGTATTCAGTATCTCAAAATATGGAAGTATACATTTTTAGTTCCTTAATCAACAAGAAATCAACAAGAAATTACAGCTTTTTCCACAGGCATCACACCTTAAATGAGTAATATTCTAAATAAAGGTATGTGGCCAACTTTTTTAAAAAGGAAAAAAAAAAAGACTGTCAAGAATTTCCTCTGTGTTGTGAACAGAATAGCATCATACTGAATGATCAGTTGTAGAGAGATAGAAGAAATATTAAATTTTGCCTATGAGTTATTACGCTTTCAGGGGGAGGAGGGAATAAAATGTAAGTATAAATGTACCAAAATTCATTTTATCTGCTTCAACATTCAGCACTTTATATATTAAAAGCATATATTGTTACAAAATACTTGACTTACACTCATATTCCTATCCCAGATCTGGATGGAGCCGTCTTGACAGCCAGCTGCAATAAGTTTACCATCTCTGCTGTACGTGCAAGTAGTAGGAATCACCCGTTTACCTTGAACTGATCGTGGTTTAAATACGCTTTTGTGCTTTTTTTCATTGTTAACATCCCACGTTCTCACAGTTCTGGAAAAAGGTTTGAATAAAGAGCTGTTTTAGACAAAGTAAATACATATGAAATAATAATTCTTATTATATAATCAAACACCATTCCCAGCAACAATGGTATATAATATTGTTCAAATAAAGCTGTAATGGCAAAATAGCATTCAAGATACGGTATGGCAGTCACAAAACTTATGTGACAACTTTCCAAGTAAGAAACATCATAAACCATCATATTCACTAACAGGCATGTGAAGATTTTTTAAAATAAATAAATAAGTTCTTCCCAAATTCTTATGTAAACACATAAAATTATTTGCAACTGGACAAACAACCAAAGGTTAATACGCAGGTACTATATTGTCTCCACCATCACTGGAAACCAGGAAGATGAAAGTATTCAGTTCTTTACAAGAATGAAGACTTCAGGAAACGGGCATGAATGTTTATACAAAGTCATTAACTAAACAGATTGTCTTAATTGTTCTAACATGACAACAACTGACAAACCTGCTTCTAACTGGCACTATTGCAAGACTGGCTGGTTATACTTCACTCTTCTTTAATTAAAAAAAGACATTTTAAACAGTTAATTGCAATATTATTGTAGTTGTCTTCCTCTAATTCTGAAGGTCTTAGAGTTCTGTTGTAAAACTGTTCTTCAAATACTTTACAAAGACTCGTTTATGTAATATTGTTTTTTCAAGCTGAGTTTTTCCCACATTATTAGCAAAATAAATACATCCTTTTTAATGGAAAAAGAATATCTGCCTGGAGCGTCAATAGTTCTTAGATACACAAAAACATCCAGATGAGAGAGAACTAAAACACTGAGATACAGGTGGACTCTTTAAACTGTCTTGGATACAAATGTTTTCTGTCCATTTAATATATCAAGTTCTTTCCAGATAAAAATTCAAAACTCTTCTGGCATCTAAGGCAGAGAAGAGTTTCAGGTTTTGGCAAAGAAAGGAAGATCATTAATTCAGAAAGAAAAAAAAAATAAATCACTAAGTTCTCAAGACAACCTCATTTGTTTAGACTATACAAACACTGCCTATGATCCAACAGCATGTAATTCACTGGTCTCTAGCAAAGCAAATAGCACTTTAACAAAGGCTGCCATTTCTCCAGAACAAGACAAGACACCATGATGTAACATTATGATCTCACATCAGAGCTACAAGACCAGATATGCTATGCAGTTGACACATATAAAATTACAGGATAAAACAGACAAGAAAATGAGCTGGAAATAGCTCACAAAAGTTGTATTTAATCACACATTTAATGAGAAATCAGTAACTGAAGTAGAATGAATCTCCAGTTGTCCATTATAAAGTCAAGATTAAGTCTCAATTATTTATTTTTTGTAAAGTCTTTAAGTCTCGTATCTGTAAAGCATCACTTCATTGCTCTATTTGGAGCTCTAGCACAAGACATTCAAGCATTCTGATGGTTTAGTTTCTGGGTTTGGTTTTTTTTTTACTTCTAAGTGAAACATTAGATTGTGATGCATTTTCCAGGGCCACTGAAATAAATCCATACTGCTACATGGAACACATTGCCCTGCAAGGTTATGGAGTTGCCTTTCTTGGAGTTATTCAAAACATGCCTGGACATGGACATGTGCTGGGTGCATAGGTGATCCTTCTTTGAACAGGACGGTTGGATTAGAGGCTCTTCAGAGGTCACTTCCATCCTTAATCATTATGTGATTCTGAGATTCCCCTTTTCTTCTCCAGACATTGCCAACAACCATCTCAGTTTCCTATCTTCCAACAGGCACACTGACACTTTTTCACATTCTGATATTTACTCAAAACTTGAGTCTTTTTTCAGTCCCTTTCCCTCATAGTATTTCCTCCAGAATCTCACTTGAAGATCCTGTACCACCCAGCTTCTCTTCCTCCTCTTGTGATGGCCATCTCCTGGTGGAAAGCAACTTCCTCTCCTACAGTGCAAGTTTCCTTGCCTGGGCCTATCCGTTCCCCTGATGGTGTACTTACTAACATGGTTATATGCAAGGAAGTTTGAAGCCTGCCTCTGCCCATTTGCCTTTTTATCTAAGATGCCTCACAAGCACCTCGGCTACAATTCCAAAAACAATCTCTGAGAGTCCTTCATCAACTTAATTCTTCACTTCTGCTGGCACAGGAGGATTTTTTTTAGAAACCTTCAATACCTCTCTTTTTAGGGGTCAATGTCCTGCCAAAACCTCAATAGCTTCACAACACTATATATTCAAACTTTCTTATTCTTTTTACCTTTCAAGTGTAAAGAAAGAAGGAACACTTGTACAGTATAGTTCTATGTCTTATAACACAGATTAAAAAAAGTGTGAGCCCTAAATCAACTGAATTATCTCTGCAGGTCTGACAAAAAAATCCAGGGTTCCTGAGCTGCTGCTTCTGCTGCACACAGTTGCCCACACTCCCTCACATCTGAATTACATGCCCTGTTAAAAATGCCTACATAGCCTATAGTTGATTTTAACGTCTCCTCAATGTTTTCTTCATGTCCCCACACTGAATGTGTATTTACTGTTGCCTTGCTGCTATTGGAACTAACTATAAAACTTTTCTACTAAAATAAAAGATATCTTTTATAAGAAATCTTCTATATACTACTTATCATTCTCAGAGAGACCTTAACTCTTGAGCTATGACCGAGCTCTTGAGCCTCTTCTTTCGTGTCAGATCTTTTAAGTATTTTTATTCTTTAAGGAAACGTTTCCAATTTTTATTAAAAAATGGATATGGTATTGCAAACACATCTCATAATACCATGGACAAAATTTCAGCTTACCACATGAATTAATCAGCCCACCATTTCTGACTGAATCACCATCAAACAAAACCTTAGTCATCTATAAACTATGTATGTTTTCTATTTTCCTTCAGACCAGTGATGGACTAGAAACATGGGGCTTGTTGAAGGATCTCAGAGAGATACTTCCATTACTCCATTCTAAGGGCCTTCAGCACATAGTCTGAGTATGTCATAGGCTAATTTTGTCTGACATTCCCCTTTTACCCCTCCTTGCTCCACCAGCAACTATCTGAACACCCTGTCTTTTCTTTCAGCAGGCACTTTGATGCTTTTCTCTGTCTACTGTTTACACTTGCAACATACTTGAAGCCTTTTCCCAGTCCCTTTCCCACACAATGCCTAATACTTCTTAATATTTAGCTCCTCCCATTCTAGCCAGAAGGAAAGGCGATAAACAAGAAAGGAAGTACAGAAACCCAAACAATTTACCTTCAGGGAATGTGTCTTTAAATTGGCAATATTGCAGACAAATGCTAACTAAGGGTGCTTCTGTATTTACTCTCCCCCTTGTGCTACTGACCCTCAGTCACCATACCACAGAATCACAGAACTGATAAGGTTGGAAGGGACCACAGTGGGTCATCTGGTCCAACCTCCCTGCCCAAGCAGGGTCATCCTAGAAGACATGGCACAGGATTGCATCCCGATGGCTCTTCAATATCTCCAGTGAGGGAGACTCCAATACCATATCACAGTCAACTGAGTGAGCACAATTTGGAATTATGCCACTGGTTTTTTACAGAATATTTGGTACCATTTAATGATTCTTCCTTCTCCTCAAACATAACAAAAAAAACCCCCAAACAGATTGCATTACAGAAGTCCTGTTCTCACTTCCTAACCTACTTTGAGTTCAATCTAATGTTGTTTGTGTTTAAATTAATAAAAATTTTTACCCCTGGATCTATCAGCTCAGTTTCAGGACACTCATTTTGGTCAAAAAAGTCTCTTGCTACGAGTATCTCCCTAGGCGTAAGTAAGTGTGGGATAAAATAACAACACCGTTTTATGCTCGATGTTGCAGCCTATAGCAGAAGTATAATACCAGTATTTATCTGCTGTTAGGTGTAAGATATTTTTGAATTCCACTGAAAACAAAAGGAAAACATTTTCTGAATGAAGATTTTTTACAACTGAAAACAAACTATGTTTAATAAAAGTTCATTCTTTAGTAAAAACAACACATATGGAATTTTTTTAAACTATACCTCTAACGTATAATATGACTCTTTCATCACATCAAATTTTAATATACTGAATGATACGCATAGCCACAAATGTATTTTAATTTCTCTTTCATAAATTTCTCTTCACAGAAAACTTCCATGAAAAAGGCTCCACATACACAAGCTTAAATTTAACTTTTAAATGGTGGATTCCACATCTGTGAAACAGATTTTGTAAAGTTCTTACATTTGCCAAGAGTAATTCAAAGCAACTTAGAAAAGGACGGGAATGCTCTTTTGGGAAGGTAATGTGGATATTTTCCTGAGCAAAGAGAATTTAAATGACCCACAAAAAGCAACTAATTTAATTACTGGGGGCTGTGTGTGTGTGTTTGTGTTTGGCTTTTTTCCCCACAAACAGTTTTTCTTTTTTCTTTCCTCTTTTTTCTAATGATGTTATTACTAAGTCAAAATTTTGAATGCAATTAATTCTTGACAATGCCACTGTACTGCACAAACTATTGAAGGTATTTACGTAGCTGCATTTCCCAGCTTTCAAGCACGGAAAATTTCTCAAAGTCCTGGCTCAACAAGCCACTGCCCACTCTAAAACTGTTCTAATACAACTTGCTGAAAATCAAGGAGTGAACCCATTCAAACATTAAAAGCCTGATCTGTCAAATTCCACTAAGCTTCTCTGCCTGCCCCATCTCCTCTGTTTGTATTGAACTGCAAAACTCTCTTACATAATACTGAATCTTACTGGCATTTAATATAGTACAAATATATTAAGTCTGTTCTTATTACACTCAAAATACAAAAAAAACCCAACAGAATACATTCTTGCTAAAAACACAGATCAGTCTTAAAGTTGTACATCTAGTAACTGTATTATAATGTTTATGTTTTTAGTATATTATAATGCCTATCTTTGTAATACAGCGTTGCCCAAAAAGGCTACCTCGGCAAGCTATAACTTATTTTAAAATCATCATACAAATACTGCTGCAACGGAATTTATCGGCGGGGCACAAAATTCCAAGTAAGCTTATCAGTGATAGAAAACACATTTTTTAAAGTGTTAAATTACACCTCTTTACAAAAAAGTAACTAATCCTAAAGTAAGATTTTTTTTCACCTTTTTTATGACATAAAGCAACCTTATCTACACAGGAATGAAATTAAGATGCTTATGTAATATTATGCTTATGTAAAATTACACAAAGGAGAACATGTAAAGAGAATAGATAGATGAGAAATAGCTGAAAAGCTCTGCCAAGATGCACTTTGTGCATATGGTGGTACAAAACTATGTCGGCAAGAAAACGTTCATTATTGTATTCCGTTTGTCTTCTTTCAGCAGAATTAAGTTATAGTCTTCTTCTGTTAAGCACATGGGACGCAATGAAGGTTGAATCACCTGCCAGATACTGAAAATATTTGTACACACAAGCAGATGGAGAAATTCAGAGAAACTTTCCATAGTTGTTTGCCAAAAAAACTTATAAATAAGCTACCTACTCCCAGTATCTGAATGGATTTAAATAATTTAAACCAGAATACGAGAAATGTCACATCGAATATAAGTAAAATGATAACTATGGAAGGAACTGCCAAAAAATTTGACACAACCTAATAATAATTTATAACAATTCTTCAGCTTATCTGTTACTTAAATAATCCCTAAATGTAAAATACAAACAGATATTTTAAGAGATATAACATTTTACCAGAGAAACAAAAAAAAAATATCAAAATGAATTTTTATGTGATTAAGCAGCAAGTGGGTTGAGCAACTATGAAACTGCATTTTTTCATATTTCCAAATAAAATTCACAGCCCTTTTTTGATAGGAGAAATTACCACCATTTGGGTAATTACAAATGAATTATAATTAGTTTTTTTGGCAGGGGGAAATAGGTTAAAATCTAATAACGCTGAATGGAAACTTCCCATTGTCCCATCTGAATGAATTAAAAAGCAACAACTCAAAACTGAAATGATTTATAAGCATGTCTGAGAGAGCATGGAGAGGAGACATTAGAATTACTAAACAAAAAGTCTGTTGCTGGCCAATATATGTAAGATTTGAGGAAAACTAATTTAGAAAAGGAGACAGGGAAGTACTGGCTATGAATCAGTATTAACTCGACTAAGGAACCAGAACTCCTAAAGGAGGACAGAAAGAAGAGTAGAGATGGAAAGAGACAGACCTGATAAGGAGAATAAAAGCAAGGAATAGAATATAATACTCCCAGGCACATGGTGTGACTCCAGGGATTCCCTGCAAAGGTAACAGGAGTTGGACTCGATGATCCTGAGGGGTCCCTTCCAACTCTACATGTTCTATGATTCTATAATAGTTATAAAATTATGCTCATCAGCTATACAACATGTTCAAGAGATGAAAACAGCAGCAGCAAATACTAGCAAGTTATGACATACGATCACTTCTGGCTGAGGAACTGGTCAACAGATGCATTCAGACACAATGAGTTACCCACCAATACTTCTATATAATCCCTTTCAGGTTATAACGAACACAAGTTGTAAAAACACAGTAGAATACTTGACAAAAGAACCTGTTATAACATAAGAAATCTGTTTTTATTGAAATGCAAAGCTCACAAGCTTTTCTAACAATTATTTTTGTGTTTTCCCAGATTAAACCACTGGTCGGGCTTACAACACAAAAAGGCATTCTTCAAAAGGGTAAAAATTTGAGAGTAGCAACAAATTTGTTAAAAATAAGCTAGTAATTAACATACTAATCTTATCAATTTAGTATTGACACATATTGTCTGAGCAGAACTCAGATTTATAAATTATTTGCTTAAATCATTGAGCCATCAAGTCCCTTCCTTCCTCAAGGTTATCAATATGAGAAAAAAGTCCTTCAGTCCACAGAATTAATTAGACCCTTGACCTAATGATGAACAAGGGGATATCATCTATGCATCTCTTGCTTGCTTCCGTTCTAGCATTACAGAAATAGTACCCATGGAAAAAATAAGCAGAGCTGGAGACACAACTAATGTACAAAGCAAGCCAATGTGAAAAGACTGTTTTCTTAATTTTTTGAATACGTAGATCCTGTGCACAAAATTATATTGTATTTGCATATGAATTACATATCTATTTCAGCTATTCCCTTCTAAGAGCCTGTCCAAAGTGATAGAAAAATACCCTATGGAATTTCGCACAATTTTTTTTTAAGTACACTGTTACTTCTTTCAAAACCCTAAAACTTCCACAAAGTATTTATAGATCAGCCCATCAAAATGGCCAACTCCAAAATTCCATCATTCTCAAATTCAAAGATTATAGCAGTCATATTTCGCACATCACATTGGCAGAAAAAAGGAATGACAAAATACAACACAGAAAAAAAATAAATCTACATTTCAAATACTGACATTTATCAACTACCAACAGCAGTTGTTAACAGAAACTACAAGAGCATCCAGTTGCACAAATGGGAATATTTCAGAGTGGATCATAAAAGAAATTCCAAGATTCTGCTCTAGGCTTTTTTTTTTACCCTTGTGAATTCCAACTGATCTATACTGCGCAATGCAAAATTCAGATACATACCTTCCCATCTCCAGTCTAAATTCAATGATCGGGAATGCTTAAATTCACACTAAGTTTTGCAAGTTTTACAAGATATTTTTCCCTTTTAAAAAGATTTTTATCTATAACTTCTTCACAGATTTTCAAAAGAACCTTGAACTTCAAATTATACTTGCTCTTATATTTAAAGAATACATTTGTGTTCTTATATCTGATTTGCTTTGCTAAATGTATAGATCTTTAAATGGTTATTTGCAAATCAAGTGTTCTTACGTTATTAAAACCAGCTAGAAAACACATTACATAATACATCTTTTTTTACTACAAGATGAGGATACTAGCAATCTATATTACCAAAATTCATTAATAAATTTATATTAAAATATAAATCATACACAGAAAGGTAGAAGATAAAGATGAAAGTAAATAATAGAAACTTTTAATTAAAAATAAGAGAATAATATTACTATATATCTTTTCCATCAACAGTTACTGGAAAGCTAAGCTACTAATGCTTAGCAGAATTTTCGTCACATCAAAACAAATAGTCTGAAAAAAGTAAAACAAAAGGCCTGGTGGGAGAAACTCTACAATCCCAGAAGAAAATATATTAAAATAAATATTATGGGAAAGAGCATACAAGTAGGAAAATAGAAGATAAGAAGGAATACGAAAGTGACAAAACATATCAATTGTGGAAAAAACAAAAAAGTTAACTAAGCTAACTGTTAGACAGAAAGCAGCGGTAGAAGGTGTGCATGCATGCAATTATTATGCCAGTAAGAGGTGGTGTTTAGAATACAGAAAAACAGAAGAAATCTAAAAAGCACTGATTACATTATGTTGGGGGGGAGGAGGGGAACAAACAAAAAAACCTCAAACCAAAGACCTTCAAGAGCCAACGCACACAAATATATTATAAAAAAGGAAAAATTATGTTAAATGCATCTTTAAATATTATTGAGGAGAATGCAGGGCACTAAGCGCTATCTTAAATACATTAAAATTCTGTAGAATTCAAATTAGAAGGCAAATCACTAAGGCACTTGAAAAAAAAAAACAACAAAACATAAGCATACTTCAGAATAATGTTTAGATTCCCAAGAGTGCTACAGGAAAAGGCGTCTTCATATTAAGAAAATGGTCTTCAAATTAAAGGCACATACTTTACTGTAAACAGTGGCTGCAGGGTTCATAGGTTAAAAAAAATAATAAAATCTTTTAGGTGTTCCAAACTCTGTGGTTGTGATTGTTTCTTCCTTGAAGAATTTCTTCTCAAGCTTAACTCAAGGTAGTTGGTTGTTATAGATTGAGTCTATTTCACAAAACTCCTTCTGTAGGCAAAAATTGGACATGCTCATTATGCCCAAATTTCTGTAAGCCTTTCTCCCTTAGTATTTCCTTAAATATTGAAGTGTTACCTTTTGTATTTCCCTTAAATATTGACTATATTTGATTCCATTTGTGATGATCATTTGGGTAACTAGACCACACTAAGAGGAAAAAAAGTCATTAGTTCTTAATTACTGTCTTGCTGGCACTGACAGCTAATTTGCTTTGGTTGTGTTGCTGAAGTCTTCACACACAAATCTGACCAAAGAAAGAAGTTGGGTTTATTTGCGTCAGCAATCACGGATGCCTGCATCGAAGCATGTAACTTCTCCAGTTCAAATCAGCAAAGTATCTAAGCAAGTCTTCAAAAAACCATTCATAGAGTAGGTTAGAGAACTATCCCCCTCAGATCTTTTTATCCAGTAAGTAACAGGTTCAGTGATTTTAATGAAGTATATTGAACTCTGTAAAGAGTCAATATGCGCTTGAATTAATAATACTTCAAAGTCTATGCTAAAGCTGTGTTATTTTAAAAAAATGGGCATTGGTATTTTCCTGAGACTATGTAGCACTTTGCACAGAAGTCCTTAATTTACTCTTCCAGCAACATCTGACTTCAATATTATTATTTCTATACAGAAAATTAGATGAATTACAGATATGCGACTGATTTCTGAAAGGTGTGACAGTAAAAGAAGGTACAATTTTGTGTAATTTTCCAAATGGGGCAATAAGGCAACTAACTGAGACCTCATCTTCCACTTCATAAAGATAAGAGTGTGATGTAATCAGTCTTCCTGTGGGGTACATCTGATTAAGATCAAAGGAGCAGACGTCAGTAAAGAACACCACAACAATTCAAGTTACTGTCACCAGCATGAACCAAAATGACTCAAGAGCAGTCTTGCATGATGCTGCAAAAGCAGGAACAGTAAATCACTAGGAAAACAGGATGCTTTCTAAAAAGCTGATTAGTCACGGCTATAAAATAGTTAAGGCTCATTTGGATCTTCTTCATTCCAAACAATAACTTAGATTAAGACTAACACTCAGTGGAACACTCCATTAAATCAGTGAAAAATCAACTGAAATTAAGTTAGAGCAGTAAAGCAATTAAAAGATCTCTGAAGCAACACCCCAGCTGATCCTATATGGATGACAATTAGTTTTCATCATTTTTGCTGCCATCTTAGAACTCACTCACAGCCACTATTTTGCAGTTCCATTAGCCATCAACCACAACCTAGCAGCATTAAGTAACAAAAAGGAGCAAATTCTAAGTCTTAAATATATTTTGATTTTCAAAATTATCGGTTCTAAACAATGCAAAGTCTGACCCAGCTGTACAGATTACCCATACGCTTTTGGGCACAGAAAAATTTAAAAGTGAGTTTTACTTTTTATTTATATATGAAGTAACAAATGTTGTATGTTGTAGTACACTCTCCATAAAAACTTACAAAAGGCCCATAAACACCAGGTCAAACTGCAGCACATAAAATAAGTACAAATTTATGTATTTATTGTATTTTCTGAAATATACACCAGAACGTAAGACATTTCCCTCCTCCCAAAAATTCAGGGAGGAAGATAGCATCTTTTGTAGAGAAGAAATACCGTTCTTAGCCTCAGGTCTCCAAAGATTCATGATACAATCCTGTATATAAATATATACTCATCACAGTGGTCTGCTCACATCATAAAACTGCTGCTACTGAAGAAGCCCATATGTTCCTTTCTGACTTTTGTGTGAGGTTAACAGTTTAATGCTAAAGGTTAGTGGACAAACCACTTCTAATTTTCCTTATTTCTGAAGATGAAAACTAAGGAACTTACACACATGAATATTCTTGACAAGGACCCACAATTCTTGTACCTAAAATTCTATGAACCAACATTAATCTGTCCAAAAGCTAGTAAGACTAGAACCAAGACCAAAATCACAACAAAAAAATTCTCCACTATTTTTTTTTTCCAGCTAGAACTCACAGATGCCTCTTCTATAATTCAGCTATTCTTTAAACAGGTGTAAGTGCCCAGCTCTACCCTTCCTCCTTACCTGGGGAATCTGCAAAACTTGTAAATCTTTTTTCTTAGAATCACAGAATAGAATCATGAGTTGGAAAGGAGCCATCAGGATTGTCAAGTCCAACTTCCTGCTCCTCACAGGACCACCTAAAAATAACCATATGACTAAGAGCATTGTCCAGATGCTCCATGAACTCTGACAGGCTTGGCACCATGACCACTGCCATGGGGAGCCTGTTCCAGTGACCGACCACGCTCTCAGTGAAGAAACTTTTCCTACTGTTCAACATGAAATTCTTCTGATGCAGCTTCATTCCATCTTCTCACATCACAGAATCATAAATTCATAGAATCACTGAGGTTGGAAGAGACCTTCAAGATCATCCAGTCCAACCGCCCACCTACATCACCACTAAACCATATAGCCCAGTGCCACGTTCAGACACCTCTTGAACACTTCCAGGGTTGGCAACTCCAACACCTCCCTTGGCAACCTATTCCAATACCCAATCACTCTTACAGTAAAAAAAATTTTCCTAATGTCTAATCTGAACCTCCCCTGCTGCAATCTAAAGCCATTTCCTCTCGTCCTTTCACTGTGGGCGCGGCAGAAGAGACCGACCCCCACCTCACTACAACCTCCTTTCAGGGAGTTGTAGAGAGCAATGAGGTCCCCCCTGAGCCTCCTCTTCTCCAGATTCAACAACCCCACTCCTTCAGTCATTCCCCAAACATCCTATCACTAGTCTCTAGAGAGCAGTCAGCACCTCCTTCTCCTCTGCTGCCCCTCGTAAGGAAGGTGTAGGCTGCCATGAGGTCCCCTGCAGCCTTCTCGTGTCCAGGCTGAACAAACCGAGTGGCCCCAGCCGCCCATCCCAGGCCTTGCCCTCCAGACCCTTCCCCACCTTGGCCGCCCTCCCCCGGACAGCTCTGGTGTCGGTGTCCTTCCCACCCTGAGGCACCCGAACCCGCACAGGGTGCTCGCGGTGGGGCCGCAGGGGGCAGCGCAGGGTGGGACAGTCCCCTCCCTCGGCCAGCTCTGCTGGGCATGGGGCAGCACAGGGCACAGTTGCCCCTTTTGGCTGCCAGGGACCGCTGTTGGCTCGTATTCAACTTGCCAGCAACCCAATCCCCCAGATCTCTTTCCACACGGCTGCTCTCCAGCCTCTTGTCTCCCAGTTTGTATGTATAACCAGGGTTACCCCATCCCAGGTGAAGAATCTTGACCTTGCTCTTGTTGAATTTCATATGGTTGGTGATTGCCCAGCTTTCTAGTCTACTCACATACCTCTGTAGGGCTTCTCTACCCTCTTGAGAGTCCACAGCTCCTCCTACTTCAGTATTGTTAGCAAACTCAATGTATATTCAATTCCTATATCCAGATAATTTATAAAAACATTAAAGAGCACTGGCCCTAAATCTGAGCC